>NMRA01000934.1:0-18929 GCA_002633005.1 Phoronis australis | reverse complement strand
CTAGAAAGCAAATGCAATTTCAAATGCTACCAACATCAAATTCACCCAACCGTTTTTTTACAATTAAAACCTTTCTCATCCACAGCCTTTGAAACGCCCGATATTAACTCAGTGATACACTGGCGCGTCTTCATGCAACTGAGGTGACCTAACACATCTGGGTTCGCTTACGTTTTCAACCACAGTGAAAACTCTGACTTGTGAAATCTGTTTGTGGATGAAATGAAACTGATAATCGTTAGCATTTTCTGATAATCTGCGAGGAAGATAACAGGGCCGTTTCTTCTGGTCGTCACCAGTTTAGCGCCGTCCACGGTCATCACCAATTTCGCGCAGCTCAGTCTCCCTCAGTCACAACTAATTTACGCCGCCACCCCTCCCCCCTCGGCCTCCTGCTGCACACCAATGTCGATTTTGTGCCACTAATTCTAAGGGAGTCTGCTTGGAGCAACCCCCTGCCAAGACCGATCGTGCGTTGTTGCGCACGTTGATACAATAGGCTACTGGGCAGATCACGACTGTTAGAAGAATCGACTAGTGACGACCTGAAAAGAAAAACGAAAGCACTCAATTTGGGACAGGTGAACTCATGAAGGACGTAAACCAGGCAATTCAAGAACCGGTCTACTATTTATATACTCAATTTTCTTTCTTAATATACATTTAACCAATTACAATTCATCGATGTCGACCGTCTTCATTTCATTGCGTCACATATTTGCTACAGTTACGGAAAATCTCTGCTGATGGACCCTACACACTTCTGCTAACATTTAAAGTATGAAGTCGCGAGTTTACTGAAGTCTCATTATAAGTACAGAAATGTTGTTGAAGAATAACAGTGACAATCTGAAGACAGGAATATAATTCATCTATGTCGACCGTTTTCATTTCATTGCGTCATATATTTGCTACAGTTACGGAAAATAGTTCTTCCCACAGTTCTCTGCTGATGGACACTACACACTTCTGCTAACATTTAAAGTATAAACAGTCGCGAGTTTACTGAAGTCTCATTATAAGTACAGAAATTTTGTTGAAGAATAACAGTGACTATCTGAAGACAGGAATACATAACAAAATAAAATATGGAAGCACCAAACAAAAATCAAAACAACACTTACCTGTTGCAATAATGCCTTAAATGCGAACGTACTGATCGACTTGCATGAACGGAATGTTAGTTGACCATGTTAGTAGAACAAAACTGTCTCAATGAAATTTTCATGGTTTACAGGTTTAAGAAGATCCACCGTAAATTTTCGTATATAAATCCAGAAGAAAATATGGCCAGTTTGCGTATCTTAAATTTTTTTCCTAAAATATACCTAGGATGCATATCTGAGAATAAAAATGCATGCTTGAAATCTAAAAATAATGCTATTCCCACTAGGATATAATTAGGGTGAGCTACAGTATTTATACTGTGTTCGTGTATTCGGCATTGCTGAGTATAGGCCCTGGTGTATTTTTACATAAGACGTTTGGTTTCCCCAACTTATATACGGAAATCGCTGGTAATACTTCCCAAAATTATTTACCCTTGCTGCAAGTAAGGCATCACCTCGGGTAAAAATAGAACAATAATAATTAGCGATGTAACAGTCAACACAATTAAACACACTTACAGCTAAAATGCCTCTAAAACTATATTAAGTAATACAAAAAACATGGTCTGTAGTTTAAGATCACGTTTCTTTTTTGTCTCAAAACTATCAACTGAAGGCGGTAACATGGACAAGAAGGCAAGGTCCTGTGGAAAGTAGGTATCGACCTCCGGGTCGGAAACACTTATCAGGTTCCAAGCCCGTTGCATCGGACTCCAGGTCCTGTATTCTTGTTAGCCTACCCCTAGGACCACAAGAAGCAACGACTACCAAATCTGATTCAACTGACTTGTCATTTTTCGAAATGATTGGTGGAGGATTTTCTTAGCCGCCGCAGACAGAGAGTGCCACAGGGTCCCGGTGTTCTTGTCGGGATTCATCTTAATCTTGGGACACCATGGAGTTCAGGGTGTTGTACCTCAGACGGTACAGGGTGTGAATTACAGGGTCCCGGTGTCCTTGTCGGGATTCATCTTAATCTCGGGACACCATGGAGTTCAGGGTGTTGTACCTCAGACAGTACAGCTAGGATGTGAATTAACAAGACCACAAGTACACAGACCAGTGGATGAGCAAGCAAAATTGGGTCGCCGCAAGTTAAATCTTTTTAGGTTTACATCTGGGGTTAAGCTCGTAACGCTAGAACTTGGCTAAAAAGCAAGAATTCATGAAATTACGTGATGTATTGTGTTTTTTAATTGAAAGCGTGATTTTGGCTAGATTTTTGTATTTCCCAAGACAGCTACTGAACTCTACCCTAGTCTGCGATCGGGGGCACAAGGGTGAGAATCTCACGAACACGCTAGACTTAAGACGTCGAGACGTATGGTGAGGCATTGTAAACGAAGCACACGATCACACTATCTTCTTTAGCGAGATTCTTGCATCTGCGATGCTTATCAGAGAGCAACAGACAATTCGTAAGGGTAGTGAAACGTGGTTACGTGGATGTACATTAGCTTTCACTTACACAACATAGGACAGGGATGCAATGTCTCTGTAACAATTGCGTGTGCGCCGCGCCCCTTTCTGAGTGCTGGGCCTTGCGCTATGTTTCATTTTTAACCAGTTTTACTTTGGCTCCGTCTCATTCGGCTGCTGCTGTTCACTATCTACACTATGAACGCGCGATATCCTACGGACATACTTAGCTGTGACCTATTGTGTATGGGGGCCTAAACAAAAAATATTTCTCATATCCTACGGACATACTTAGCTGTGACCTATTGTGTATGGGGGCCTAAACAAAAAATATTCCTCATCAGGTCAAGAAGGAGATTTTAGCCACTAACAAGGGCATTTGCAAAGGCCAGGACGTTTTAAAAATAAAAACGCTTCGTAAACACGCAAGTTGAGGCGTGCAAGTTCAATGTCACAGTCGGAAGTTGAACAACACGGTCTAATTAAACCAGAACACATGTTACCCTACAACGAAAAACTGCAGCCTTCCGTGTATTTCCCATTTGTATTTTCATCAGAAATTTTCGTCATGCCAGACTCGGTGACTTTTTTCATAGCTAAAGCGCCAAACACAAGCTAAACGCAAGACAATCGAGTAACGGTCATGACATCGTCAAGACAAGGTAAAAATTACAAAGCCCATTACACCAATTCTCAGATTCAAGCCTTATCGAGTAGTAATCATCCGTTGAACGCTTTACTGACACGGGAGTTGCGTCGATCCTAAATTAGCGTTTCTAAAATTTTCTTTGTCCGAAAGTCGCGGGACAAAAGTCCGACGTTTATAACATTGTCCGAACTTCGAGGATCATTGAAAAACAGTTTTTGGACCTTGTACGAATTTCGTGGACTATGAAAAACTCATTTCGGAAATATTTATTCTTGGTCGAAAGTGGCGGGCCGTCCGAAAATCACGCGACTTTACCGTAAAAACAATGGAAAATGTATAGAAAATCCTAGTTAATTCCAATTATTATGCAATTGTTTGTTGATAATGAAATGAATAAATAATAAAAGCTGTGCCTTGTTTCATTCGATTAACGATGACATATTACCATTCTCATTTACATAAATAATGGTCTCTCGGACTTGGACTTTTGCAAGATTTTGATGCTAACTAATTCTCGGATGGTTTCCGGCACACCGGAAGACCTGAGGTTGTTTTTGAAGTAGTACGTCATTTGCATATTCACAATTTAATGAGACAGCATCTTTAAGCACAACTTGGGAAGCAACCGATGTTTCACTGGTAATTGACTGATAATGTAAGAGTCCTTGATTTCAGCTCTAGTCAAAACAGCGGATTAAAGAAGTCTGTCATAACCAATGTTAATAATTATAATAAAAAGGCATTTTCGGCCCTTCAACAGAGTGTGAGACCCTTGAAAGGGAACTGCATCCAGGTTTACAATGTTGACTGTCTTGGCCTAAAACTGATGAATGTTGATACCAAATGCGTTCGAGTCAACATGGTTATTCCAATTGTCCAAGTGTTTCTTTTCTAGACTCTCATGCTCAGGTGAGAGGCAAAGCCATATGCTGAACAGATTGTTCACAAAGACTATTCAATGTTTAACAAGTATGATGTTTTGTGAAATCTCACCAATTTCGGACAAAAGTAATCCCCAAAATTGCTATCTTCTTGTTTTCAGAGGCTTTGCATTGTTTTGAATGCCCACTATTTTTCAGAATCATTGTCTGAAGGTAGCTTTGGTGTGAATCTTAAAAAGTAGTGTGTTTATTTAGTGCTACTTTTATGAAAAAACAAAAAACAAAGTTCCTTTGTTTATTTAGTGCTACTTTTATGAAAAAACAAAAAACAAAGTTCCTTTAACGGCCACATTATGTCCTAAATTGGTGAAACATCTTGACTTTTTGTGCCCACGTATTTGTGGGTGCATATTGTCGTCATCTTTGTCCAAGCGTTCGGGCGTCTGTTGCTGTATCTCTTAATCCCTTGTATCATTACTGAAATTGGCAGATGTGTTTCTATGAAGCTGACGACAGATGACGACAAATTTCGGATTGATCGAACTACCGCTGTGCTCCCTAAGGGCAACTTTAACTGTTTACGTTTGCCTCTGTAACTTCGTAGTTCCGTAATGGATTTTCATAAAATTTGGTACATAGGCACCTATTAGTGAGATGACGCTGTCCTGCCGTTTTCGGATGGGTTCAACGTAGTTTGCACCACCTAGTGGCCATTTTTAATGTTTTCGAGTCTGTTTTTTTGTGTACACCCCTCTATCAACCAAACCGCTTAAAGGATGATTGTGAAAATTGGCATGTATGTTCTTACTATGAAGTGGACGACTGACGGTGATTTTCCGACGATGTGCACTACTGTGGGGCCTCCTAGTAGCAGTTTTGGTTTTTTTGCACTGATGGCTGTATCTCCTAAGCTGTTTGAGGGATCATTACTAAATTTAGGAAGTGTATTAACATGACGTAGACAACAGATGACGACGACTTTTGGACGGATCTGACTACCGGTGTGTCCCCTAGTGGCAATTTTAGTTTTCTGCGTTTACCCTCTGTATCTTCAATTTAAAAGTCCTCAACAGATTTTCATAAAACTTGATATATAGGCACGTATTAGTGAGATGACGTTGTTCCCCCGTTTTCGGATGGATGGGACGTAGTTTGCGCCACCTAGTGGCCACTTCTACGGTTTTTTAGTCTGTTTTTTGCGTCCTCCCCTCTATCAACCAAACCGCTCGAGGAATGGTTATGAAAATTGGCATTTATGTTCATACTGTGAAGTGGACGGCTGATGATGATTTTCCGACGTCTTCAACTACTGTGGTGCCTCCTAGTCGCAGTTTTTTTTTGCGCCTATGCCTGTATCTCCAAAACTGTGAGTAGGATCTTTACTAAATTTAGAAAGTGTATTCATATGATGTAGGCAATGAACGACGACAACTTTCGGACGGAGCTGACTGCTGGTGTGCCTCCTAGTGGCAATTTCAGTTTTTTACGTTTAACCCTGTATGTTCAAAGGTCCTCAACAGATTTTCATAAAATTTTAAATATAGGCATCTATTGGTGAGGTGACACTATCCTCCTGTTTTTGGATGTAATCGAGGTATTTTGTGCCATCTGGTGGCCAGTTTTGCTGTTTTCGAATCTTGTTTTTGGCGTCCACCCTTCTATCAGCCAAGTCATTCTAGGGATGGTTTTGAAAAATGGCATATGTTCTCAATGTAAAGGGGACGATGTTTGATGATGGCGACTGACTACTGTGGCTCCTCCTAGTGGTAGTTTTGTTTTTTTGTGCCCTTAGCTGTATCTCCTAAACCCACTTCAGGATCTTTATTAAATTTAGTGAGTGTATTTGTAATGAAGATAACAACAGATTTCAACGACTTTCATACGGATCCAACGGACACTGTGCCCCACTTAAGATGCAATTTTATTTAAAGTCCATACAAAATGAGCCAACTGCCTTTTAGATATGTTAAATACATGTATTTATGTGCAACATATCTTTTTTTCGTTTTATTTCACACAACCACTAACTAATTACTACGCATTTTGTGCCCCCCATATTATGTGCCCCCATCAGAAACCCCTTTTATTCTCTCGACGAATCACAGAAGTCTGGCCTATTGACATCATCGTTGAGAGCGAGCAACACATTACCGCGCTAACCACAACCTGTAGTGAGCACCTGATCGGCTGCTGGGACAGTAAAAAACAAATAGTTTGCTCAAGGAACGTCACCAGTTAGAAACATCGCCGACGTTAGGCATCAATGTCGACTGATAATGCAATATTACTAAGCAAAACAATGGTGTCAGGCAAAGCACCCTTCGAACCAAACAGCGGCGTAGATCTCGGATAGGGACTGCTATCGATTCACTCACGACCCACGACGAACCAATTTTCGAAGTATTTGCACCCACGTAAAAGGTCCTACAACAGCTACGTTTCATACTGAATCTGACAACGGCAAACTTACCTAACTCTGTGGTGGAAAAAATAATTATTTTTCACGTAAGATGTCTTGATTATCCACTAACAATATCCTCGACAATATATCACCGCGACATGGTCGGTACCATTTTATACGATCGTGGCTCAGAAATGTCGTCAATTAACGGTGTGGGTGAATGTAGCCTGCGTCTCGTTTTTATCGTAAAAAAAAACAAACGTAAAGATGACAACCCTTGGCTGTTACTTGCCAAATGACGGTCACAACTTGTCTTGCATTAGAGTAAAAGTAAGTTGACAACAAATTCTCAAGCCCTCTTTTCTGGGACAGCACGCGCAACATATATATGAGTCATCTGTCACTCACATGTTGCAGCCAATGTATCACGTACTCCAGCGGTGGGAACGTAGAGGTGCACACCTCCCAAGTCGCACATCAAAAGAGTACGGCGGCCGTTCTAAATAAAATATTGCACTGGCTTGGCTCGATTAAGTGCTTGGGTGCTGCATATACTCGAATGCATGTGACCATAAGATAGCGCTGATTCAACTTGAGTCTTGTGGCACATTCTTTGAAATTAACATCGGGAAAGGGTGTACTTACAAACCCCGCACGTGAACGTCAGGCAGTACGGCTTTGGGTACACTTTGGAGGCACGCACTGAAAAAAGTGTGCAGTCAGCATGTCAATGGGTTGTGCTATGACGGGAACGGCGTATTTCCCTGACTTCAAAGTATAAAATGCCTTGTGCAATTGGTCTTTCAAATCGAACAATAGTTTAAATATGACAATCTATTCGCAGTGCTAACTTTGTCCTTTTTGCTCAATATTTTGTTTCCACCTCAATCGCTTAGATTTTCCTGCAGGTCTCACTAATCGGGGTGCAGCTAGCTGCGTCGGTTACGGGTTAAGTTTCGTATGCCTTGAGTAAAATGCCTTTGTCTTCAAATGACGGTCCGTAGCGAGTTCCGTGACAGTTGGCCGGTAAGTTTCCCCTTCTGTTTCACTTTACTCGGAGTCCTCTGGCTTGAACATACACGGCGCTAATCCATCCAAACTTTGTTTCTACATTTTCTTAAAGCAGTACTTTTCATTGAACGTCCGTCCATTGCAAGGTATTATACTTTTCTAACCCAAGTGCGAAAAGTCTCGGGTCATTCTTTTTCATCATGCTGCGAGTGAGCCTTTCGCTTCGTTAAGATGTGTAATGCCGACTTTCTCCCCGACATAATCCCGTAATTATCACTGAGCGACTACAAATTAATTCTCCGGTACACGCATTCCGCCAGGATGTCGCCGTGGGTCCGACAAATCTCCATTCATTGCAAACCTGTCCCCCAATGCACGCAGGGACCCTGTTTGTTAAATCTGTTCGTTAAACCCCGACGTCTTTGTGAATAAGCATTTGATGTTAGACGAGTAAGTGGTCCCCACCGAGAACGCGCTACTGTCTTCGGCGACGCTAAACGACTGATCAAGGGACAGTGAGTTGTAGGATATTACATGCACGTGGAAGTGTCGAGATAAGTGTCGCATAGTATTTGAGCTTGGTTGTCTCTAACAGTTGTAATTTTGAAAATCTGTGAAATATGCACCAGACACCGTAAGGTAAGCTTCCTGTGGCAACAGACTGTTCGATACGTCTTGGGTACCAACGATGACGTCATTTGCGTCGATTAGAACGAGCGCCACCTTAAGTTTTTTTTCGGCGCTAAATGGGGCTCATGATGGGGTCATACGATAGTAATTGGCATAATTAGCTAATGC
This sequence comes from Phoronis australis, assembly GCA_002633005.1. Taxonomy (NCBI): domain Eukaryota; kingdom Metazoa; phylum Phoronida; family Phoronidae; genus Phoronis; species Phoronis australis. Next base: position 10,661 of record NMRA01000934.1, on the reverse strand, counting down.
CAGGAGTAAAGGGAGGGATGATATGTTTGTGTCGATCAATGATACATATATTTAACATGTTCAAAAGTCATTTGACCGTTATGTAGGGTCTTTAATTCTGTTTTCCTTTGTTTTTCTGAAGTTTCTTGACACAATTTTATGAAATATGGCATGTTCCAGTTTTTTGATGGATTGTACGTTTTTGCGCCATCTAATGCTCATTTTTATGATACAAGTAAATAACCCTAAAAGCACACCATTTGCAATGCTTTCGTGGGCGCATTTCAATGCTCTGCGTTGCTCTTGTTATTTTTGCATTAGTCTTCTGGCGCCACCCCGCTCTGCCAAAGCACTCAAAGGATTATTATGAGAATTGACAGAATGATGTGTTTTTGATGAGAAGGAGATGACTGATGCTGATCAGTCTGATTAGGCCCCCTTTGGCAATTTTTTGGTGTCTGCCACGGATTCTCATTAACCTTTTGAAAGAGCTTAGTGAAATTTGAAAGATGTGTTCCTATGAAACTGACAGCAGATGACTGACGAGTTTTGGACTGATTCCACTAGTCGGCTGTATCCCCTAGTGACTATTTTAGTTTTCTTTATTGTGTACCTTCAGAGCTTGTTGATGGATTTTCATGAAATTTGGCAAATAAGTTTTTATCAAGAAGGCAACAATGCCATTCTATTTTCATACCGATTTGATGTATTTTACGCTACCTTGTGGCCATTTGTGGTACTTTTGTGTCTGTTTTCTGACGTCTGCCTCTTTGTCTGCTAAATTGCTCAAGGTATCATTATGAAAATTTAATGCTTTCCTGATGAGAAGGCCGCAACTAATCTTAACTTTCTCGGATGGATCCGACTGTTGTGTTGCCTGTAGTGGCGTTTTTTTTTGCGTCTCCGGCTGAATCTTCTTAATCTTTTGAATCGTGAAATTTGAAAGATGTGTTCCTTGTATGGAGCTGGTGACAAATGGTAATGAGTGCCGAACTGATCTGAATACTAGTGTCCTTCCTCCCTAGTGGCAAAATGTTTTTTAGCATTTGCCTCTGTATCTTCGTAGTTCATGTTATGTATTTTCATGAAATTTGGTAAGAAAGTTTCTGTTTAGGAGATGACAATGTTGTCCCGTGTTCAGACAGATTAGATGTTTTCTGTCCCATCTGGTGGCCATTTAAAAATGTTGACATATTTTTTGACGTCAGCCCCTCTATCTGACAAACCACTGGAAGGATAGTAGCTGTGCCCCCTGGTGTCAATTTTATTTTTTTACATTTGGAGTTCCATGGTTTATTTTCATGAAATTGAGCAAATAGTTTTGTATCAGAACGCCTTCCCAGTCTGGATGGGTTTGACATATTCTGTTCCATCTAATGGCCATTTCTATGATACAAAAACACCTGTAGAAGTACACCATTTGCGGTGGTGCTATCGTGTGTGCATTTCAATGCTGTGCCTTGCCCTTGTTCTGTGTAATGAATGACAGTTGGGTTAAGTGTCGTCTAAATACAACTCTTAATTAGTGAGCAATCACTCTATGCTTGTTTAGTTCCAGATCCTAGTTCACTGGATGGTAAGTGCTGTCCTTACTAAGACCATACTGTTGATCACTGGTATTTATCCTTCTCTAGTCTATCCTTCTTAGATGGCTCCACCCACTTAGCATCCAACATAGTATCTTAAGCTGCTTGTACCTGGTGCACCCTAGACGGCATCATGTAAGGCCTAAATCGAGGTGCAGTAGATGTGTCTCCCTCTGCTATTGCTGCTTATTTTATTACTTGGCGGAATTCTTCGAATTCCGACAAGTATGTTGCTCTGTCGTCAAGTTTTTTTTTTTTTTTGTTCGCACTCTACAGGTCGCAATTTTCGTCTGATTTTCACAAAATTTGCACAGAACATGTAGATTGGGATGTACTGGAACGCTATTGTTTTTAGTCATGATCAGATACAAAATGGCGGACGTGGCGGCCATTTTGTATCCGATTTTACAGTCAAATACTCGTAGAGGCCGCATTTTTCGACGTACATGGCTCAAAATCAGTACGATTATACTAAAACCCATATGCTACAACTGTGCAGAAAATCTTCGACTTCCGGTTAAAGATGGCGGAAATATTGGACGTGGCGCATGCGCACCCCGAAATATGGCTAAAAACGTTTTCTCCTGTAGAGGGCGCATTTGCAAACCAATCACTTTCAAACTGGTCACGTGTTTGTTGAAGTTAATAAGCTTTTATATAAAATTATTGAACCGGAAGTCACTTTCAAGATGGCGGCTGAAGTGCATGTTCACACGGTTTCAATCGCTCTCGTGTCGCATTTTTTATGGGAAGAGCAAATGACGTGAATTTTTGCATGTGGATTCCTTGAAGTATGGCCTTTCAAAAAGTCTGCGAGAGCGTATTTCTCAGACTTACCGTTTTCGAGTTATTTGACTTTGAATTTCAAAAAAAAAACGGCAAATTTTCAATTTTCTCGAAAATTTTTTGGATTTTTGCCAAACTACCACTTTAGATAGAGATTTGAACGGGCTTTCAGAAGATATTTTCCATTTTGCGCTACGACGTCTACTTTTCGAATTATTCGAGATTTTCGGATACCGTTGTTCCTGTGCAAGCGCGCAGGTGGCTGGCTTTGTTTTGGTTATGCCTAGTTGACCCAGCCTGACCCAGCCAGCAGTGTCCTACTGTGGCATAGCTCTCTGTAGACTGTACAATTCCAGGGCAAATACTTATTGTAAACATAACTTTGCTTTGCAGACTGTCACATAGCGCCACCTATTTTAGAATGTGGGAACAGACATGACTCGTCCTGGGCCATCTATTGTTCTCTATTGTAGTTGATTGTCTGCTCTCTATTTGATTTCTTCGCTAGTCACATGAATGTTATCGTCTTATTCATAATTGCCGCCGTGATCGTCTTGATTGTCGTCGTCTCCCTCATCGTCGTCTTTTCGATTAGTTCCGCCAAGTGTCGCTCCTCCGAGCGCTCTCGTTCAATAATTTCTCTTGTAGGTGTTGGCTGACGTGAACGAGCTATTTAGCTATGCCACCATGCATAGTTGGGTGTTTGTCTTTGTTGTACCTTGTGTATGGTGGCCTTCATCATGTCGGGCCAAAATGAGTCTCATTAGTGTCTTCATGCCGGGGTCATTGGGTCAGTGTTTTGGGGAGTGTTGTTAAATATGAGCGGTGTGTTGGAATCGAACAATGCAAGTTTGCATTTGGCTGATGGATTGAATAGCATTGGTGCCTTAATACAATATTCAAAAGTGGGGCATGGGTGTTTATGTGGGCGTGTATATGCTCTCGATTTTATTTGTTATCCGGCCATGCATGATTATTCAAATTTATAAAGAATCAGTTTAATATTTTCGTAGCGCCCTCTTGCGATATACCCACTCATAAAACCGCGATAACATAAGTGGTATCTGCTCACGTTACCGAAGCTGGTGTGAAAGATTCAACCGATTCTGCAGTTCACGTCAGCCCGCCTCTGTTACTAGAGTTAAGTTGGAGTGAAAGGCCTGTAGTTTGGCGTTGAGTCTATGGCACTATAAATATCTCCAGTTTGGTATCAACTCCAGACCCTGAGCAGTTTTTAAATGCAGATAAGAATGTCGTCTATTGTTAAGCTTTCTGGGCAGTCCTGTCCACCATCTTGCACGCACGCTCGCTCGCACACACGCACTCGCTACTGAAGAATTTATCACATTGCCCATGTGCACTTATCTCACACCTTCTCTTTGTAATGTGCAGCGTTCTGGGGTTTACGTCCATAAGAACTAGTTACAGAATGTTGTGTGTACTCTCAAGATCTTACCAACGTAACCCTTGCAAAATGGCGGCCCCTCAATCTTTTGAGTGGTCGGTGTGGTTGGAATTTAATTAAGGGGATAAGAATTCACTCTCTCCGTTCTCTGATAGCAAACCTATCCCAACATTTGTGATTGCGCTCCGGTTGAAACTGATGGTTTTGATGTACGTATCTACTGATAGTGTGCTGCCTGTTTGTAGTTGCTCTTCATCTTGTAGACTTGCACTGATTGGCGGCATGCATAGAACTATAAAGTACGTATTGTTTGCACGATTTGGTATGTTGTGTGCTTGTTTGGCGAGATTAGTGTTGACTGCTGATGAGTCTCGTATAGTCGCCATGAGTTAGTTTTTTGAGGCTCAGCTTAGATATTATAGCAATCCTGTTGTAATTTTTTCAAAATGTGTTATGGCGTTGATTACGATTATGAATGAGTTAAGTTTACAGTCTCTTTTTCGGCAATAGATATATTGTGCCCGGATTTTTAGAACCAGTTTTCTCCACCTAAGGAGGAGCATCAAACTGGTTCTCAAAGTGTGAGCACGTTATGTCCGACTATATCCCCTTTTCTCTCACAGCGTGGCTAATTACGGCACTGAATCTTGAACTTGGCTGTAGTGGGAGGGATATGTGCCATTTGGAAAAGGCCTTGGATTTTGCCATCTTATTCTTGGCAGAGTCATGACATTACTGCTATTAAAGAAAAAACCTTTTATGCAGTAGGCCTTGGAAATGTCAACAGGTGTTGAAGGTGTTTTTCAGTGTTTGATTATTACTGGCCAGGATTACTATGAGAACTGAATACACTACCCTTGAGTTAATGAAGGAGGTGTAAAATGGTTAAAAAATTGTATGGAGCACATTTTGATGTTTAATGTTTTTGTTGTATTTGTCATGTTATTCTAATGTGAAGTTTCAGGAAGTACTTTTTATTACTTTGTAAATATTGCATCTTAGTTTGTCAACTACAGTAAGATCTCTAGTTTAGAACACAATATGGCCGACAACTGACATTTTGTTTTTTCACACTAATACAAAACATATACGGTGTTTAAGCTTTGTATGGTATCTGTTCGAGAATTTTTTGGAAAATTTTTGGGCACTCACAACGCAAGGAGACCTTGAAAATGGGAAAAGGGCAATTTTGGATGTTATTTTTCTCTGAAATCGATGAGATTTTACTGTGCTTGTTGGAGTGAGTCTCGGTCCTAATTACTCTTCTTTTATAGGAAACTACCCAGTTCATTCTTGACCACTGGCAAGCTCCCCTTGTGATTGGCGTTTCTCCTGTGACGTTATATCTAGTGTTTTTGATGGACTATTTACACAATGTGACACACCTGAGACAACTGTTTTTTTGTTCAGTCTCCATTTTAACCGTATTTTCAGTTATAAAACCACTTTCTGTTGTTTTCACGTGTGATGTTATTTAATCCTTGTAATGTATGATGTTTTCAGATGAGATGGTATTTTGTCCTTGTAGTATGTGCTGTATTCACTTGTGACGTCCTTGTGGTGTGCAGTATTCACGTGAAATCTTACCTTCAAGTCCACCTCTTTCTTACGTGTGACAACTTTTATTTCTACGACGTGCGTTTTCCACATGTACGTAATGACTCATTTTTGTCATGTGTGTTTCTTGTGACACCTTACACTCTTGTAATGCATTACTTTCTCATGTGACTATTTTGATTTTTGCCTCATTATGCTTACCCTAACATCACATCTTGATATGTGCAACAGACAGGTCTGACACTGGTCAAACAACAGTGCAACTAGATATGTGCGATCCGAAGTACTGTGACGAAGTTTCCTCCGTGGTTCCTCGTGGAGGAGATGTACAGGAGTCAGATAGAGAGAAGTGCCGTTCTGAGCAGGAAAGGAATCATTGCTTTACTACAGGTATTCGCTGTTCATCTGTGAATGGCCAACACAAGGAATGCATGAATTTAACTTCTTGTCAGTAATTTGATTGTGGTGAGGTGATTTTTATTATTTATGAGCATTATGTAAAACAATTTGATTTGTTTTGTTGAATTTACTTTTTAGAAATAAATACATTTAGTTTTATTGGGCCATTCCCATACAGTTAAATTCGCTACTACCCAAGGTTAACTGTGGTTAAGTTATTTGTTAGTGTTCCCATCAACGTTTGGATAAATAGCTCAGCAAAGTTATCGCAAGGCAGCGCTAATATGGCCTTGTTGTTTTTGTCAGTGTGCCATAAAAAATTATGGAACTCTCTCTCTTCTCAGATGGAAATTAGAACACCAACTTCACTAGGCAGCCGACGGTTGCTACGGTTGGTTGCCACGGTTGGTTGCCACGGTTGGTTGCCACGGTTGGTTGCCACAGTTGGTTGCCACGGTTGGTTGCCACGGTTGGTTGCCATGTTGAGACTATGATGATTCACTAGAAAACGACAATAAAAAATTGACTCTTGAGCAGGATAACAGCTGATTGAGACAAAGGCAGTATGGCGTGGCGGGAACTCGTTTTCCATAACACTTAATATACAGGGATTTTTTTAATGTCAAGAATCCATCAAATCCTTGGATAAATAGGAACAGAATGCTTATTCTGCCAAAGTAATAATTATTAGAACAAAATATTTATCAGTTGCTGCTTGCTGTTGGCATACGCAGGGCAGTGACCCCTGTTGATAACTCCAGTGGCAGAAGTTAAGTGTTCCATTGATCAGAGCTTCGGCAACTCGAAAGCTTCGGAGCCAGTGGGAAAAACTTTAATTTGTTTTGTCATTAAAATTTTTAAAAAAATATGCTAAGGGGCTGGCTAATTTTTCAAATTTATGCATATATTTGGTTGAAATTAAACTTTCTGCAATAAAACCTTTTCCTTCATTGCAAAACTTGATTTTGGTTGGACCACTTACGAATTATGAAATTGGTCTGCACTTGTTCCTTAATCAATTTTCACACGATTTTGTGACTTAGAAAAAAATGGAGACTGAGTTCGTTTTTGATTGACACCAGGCTCGACAGTTACTGTGAGGAAGGGTCAAAGCGCTCGACGTAAACAAGCTGCAGGTCGCATTTGCGATCTGGAATTTTTTAGAGCTGAGATTTCGGCCAGCTCATATCAAGTTCCAACATGCCATCTGAAATTTCCAACGTATGTGAGCTGAGTTATTACACTTCTTCACAGATAACTGGTAAACATAAAGCAACTCGACTGAATCCGATGGTTGTTGCCAAGTTAAGTTCAAAAGAACACTTAAACAGAAAACAGCCCTGACGATAATTTGTAAACATGTCATGTGAACATGGAATAATGCAGAATTGAAATTTGATGGATTTTGGTTAGTATTTTCGACTTCTTTTTGCAAATTTTTGCGTGGGTGCGCCCAAGAAAGTTTCGGACCACAGCGTAATACGTGATGCAGTTTCTGTTAATTCTTTAACAATCAACTTTCCGATCTTTGAGGTAGAAAAACGTGTTTGTTTTTCACGTAAGATATCCTGATTATTCAATCACAATATACTGACCACGGTATTCGCCGTAATAACCGCCCAGGGCGCTTAGAAAAGTTCGGTTCAGGGGGGCGCTTCTTATAACCCAAGGCGGTTGAAACCCGGTCTCCGAAACGGGTGAGATCGTAAGCTAAGTTTCATCAAATTTACGCTCTGTGACGTATCTGTAATCAGTGAAAGACTTTCAACAAAACTGTGGTGCATTGCTATCAGACTTTGCTGCTAAATTACGATCATTTTACAGAAAATTGTGCTGAAATCCCAGGGCGAAAACTCGCCGAGTGACTGCCTCGAAATCGCCGTCTTCGATATGGCGACTTCAGTTCTTGAATAAAAATAGTTTCGACTCAAGCAAATTACCTGAAATCTTCATTAAGTTTTCTAAGTAGCGTCCCTAAGATTTTTTATGTTCTCGTGGAGTCTGGATTAACGGCAGGTTTAAGTACAAATCTGTGCAACATCCTGCCATCTACATGTATGATTGGCAACACGGCGAGAAAAATGTCTGGACGAACACACATGTTGTTGTCTCATGACGTTTGTTTTGAAGTTCGTCTGCGTTTGTGAGAAAGCGAGGGCGTGCGTGTCACCAGATTTCATTTGCCGAAGCAGAGACCGTCTTTTGGCCAGAGCCACACAATCTAACGAGCTAGATGTGCATTTGCACAAGCAGTAGGCCTAAACCAGAGCGTGTTTCATTCAGCACTTGCCGGTCTCGTGTTAAAAACGTTCGACATTTGTCTCAGTAAAGCCCATGTTAGTCGCCGTGTACCTGGATGCGTACGTGACCATCTGACAGTTACTTTCTGGTGTAAGGGTGTGTAAGCATTCACTGTCAGTTGTCATTTTATCAGATATTCGGCTTAAACACACCAATTATGGTTAATCAAACGATTCATCTCAAAAATAACGCAAACGCATTTTATAGTATTAGAAATTATCGGAAATCAGTGCCAATATTCATTTCTTACCGATGCTATGCTACCCGTTTCATGAATGAATTGTTCCCGACTAATGTCTTTGATGACAGGTTCATATATGTAGCGCACGCTTCCTGGCCACATGCGTTTAACACCGAGTTTTTTTATTCATAGACAGTCGATGTGTCTGTACTGAAAGGTGAGACTATAATGGGACACGGTCGTCACGTGACGCTGTTGCGTTCTTTTTGAAGCGCTGCGTTACTTTGAAGTGTATAGTCACGGCTAAATACAAACGTAGCAGTGCCGCTGGTGGTCTAGAAGACCCATGCAAATTTTTTTTGATAAATTGAAGACGTTACTGTAGCCGAGTTTTAGGACTGTAGGTACGTCATTGTTCGCATGTACACATTCATGGACTTAGCACTTATTTCAGCAAAGTCTGAAAACGTGTGGGGGGTGCTTATAGGGGCATGGGCGGTTATTACGGCGAATACGGTATATTCTACTGCGGCACTACCACTGGTCGATCTCGCTGTTTGCGTGCACAACTAGGGCAGATGAACATGATTTGGAAATGTTGTCAAGTAACTGCCTGTTTCAGTGTCCGTTTTTTAACGCAAAATGCGGAAACTGAAAATGATAACCCTATTATATGGCCAAACAACGACCAAATGTCTTTCACGGGAGGAGTTTTGATTTGCAAAGAAATTCTTGAGCCTTTTTTTCTGGGGCTGAGCTTGTGCATATGTACGAGTCATCTGTCAATCACATGTTGCTGGCGATAGAACTTGTACTCCAGAGATTAGGAACTCAATACACGTGCTCACCACTACTGCAGTACCTCCTAGTGGCCGTTTTGTTCTCGACAAGTTTTGTTTGGTGGAGGAGGGTTTCCGAATGATATTAAAAGATTAGCGATTTACGGATTTCTTTGAAACTTGATATTGTATTATGAGATTGCTTGTACATACAAGTAGAAAAGGTGAAATTAATGCAATTAGGAAATTGACCTCACTCGTATTATTGGGATGGGCGTTTTCCTGTCATTTTATACGAATGCAAATCGGGGAATACGAGTGCAGTATATGCCGTCACATGTACTTTCTTGAGCGGGCTTTTTGGCTTGTTTTGAGCACTGACTTGGATGGGAAGTGGTTTCTCGGCTCGCTCAGAACTAACAGTTTGTTGTTGCTGGAGTCTGTTATCAGTGCATCAACCAGTCATGCACATATTGACCTGTAATAAACTTTGATAAACAATCACAGTCCATAACAAATGCGTGGGAAGATGACCATTGTAACAACACTCGGTTCTAGCGATCGCAGTGGCAAAAATAAGTCCCCATTAAGGCCGATAGATAACATGAAGAAAATTTCATGAGTTCTAAAACACTAAAAGTGAATCACTTCTGCTGTTTGGCATCAAATGTATCTGACTGACAATAAAGCGACTTTCCGTAGAACCTGACATGACATACCTAAGTTGACGAAATTTGTTTGTCCTAAAAATTTTGCAACTTAATGAATGTGTCTGTTAAACGAAATAAATGCAATTTGTGGGTTGTCAAAGAAAACTGAAAAGGTTAAACATTAAATTTATTAATACTCTTGTGTGAATGCCAACAATAGTGAAGGTTTCAAGCATTATATATGAGTTGTATTTGATTAGAAATATAGTGGTATGATGTTGCCAAGATTTTCATGGGAAGTGTGCGTTGTTAGCATGTTTTCAACATCAGTTATTGACTTACTGCGTTATATAGGATAGTAGATGCAGCCTACCAACTCCCTTCTGTTCTTGTTCCAGGGGCATTTGGTGCTCACTTAAGTCCACTTGCCTGCTCAGAATTATCGTGAAAATTAGGGTCAGTGTCTGAGGGGGACTGCGGTCAGTGCGAGTTTAACCACTCAAACATGAGTGGTCAACTCTGTATGTCAGGAAATTCGGGTTTCTGGGGTTGACGTGAACGTGGGTGCTTTTTAATGTTGTTTACGTAGTATGACTCCCGAAGTCGTAAGTCTACAGACCTGAAGTTCAGAGAATATGGCTTTAAGCCTGTCTCGAATGGTAACAGTTGTAACTTTGGTTCCTACAGTATGTTAAAAGCACCACTATGAGCCCACTAGTGCCAGAAATTGTCAAATGTAACAAACTGTTAGTTGTATTGGCTTGCTTTTGTCTATGGCACCGCGAAAATCACCTTGTAATAGGGCTGTCCCGGATTACACAGCAATAGAACTCTCCTTTGTCTCGGAGATAAGAAAGCGCGTGACCTAGTTTTAGAAATAAGAATTTCAGATCACGCATCCACTGGTACTTGTCCAGTTTATCAAACTTTTTCTCGTGGGAGTTGTAGCGCATAACACAGCAGTAGTACTTTGTTGGTTCTGGAAGGATGAATAGAGTAATGCTGACAAACTTGTAAAGAGTCAGACAATAAATTACA
>NMRA01000933.1:60702-81133 GCA_002633005.1 Phoronis australis | reverse complement strand
ATTTTAAAATTACTTTTAAGGTAGCACGTAGCATAGTACTATTTAGCTAACAGATTTCAGATCGTAATTGTCTTTGTTAACTTGTTTTGTTTTATACGAGCAAGTCCCTTCCAGTATTCACACCATGTTTTGTTTATTTCTGTAGTAAACATGCTGACCTTCGGTTCATTCATAAAGCATTGCAAGAGACAAGATGATCATTAACACATGTGACAGAAAAAGTGGTAGTTGCTTTCTGTATTACTTCGCAGGAGTGATATCGGATAAAATTCAACAGAATGAAAAAATGATGAGCGTTACCTAAACAGGAACATCGGAGCTTACAGTCACCATCTGTGGGGACCCAAATCAGACTTAAAGTAAATATACGCAGAATTTGACTGCTCGAAGGCAAACACATTTCTTTTATATGTGAGATACTATGGACATTTTGTTTATAACATCGTTGTCAACTTCGTGTGGTTGAAAATATTCCTATACAGGTAACTGCAAAAAAATTCAGTGAATGAATGTGCTTGTTTAGTAAACCAAGTGAAAATTTATAATTCCGATATTCATGTGGCGTGCTGAACATCCATTGATTGTCCTAAAACTGATATCTGTGTATACACCAGTTTATAAGTGTTTGTATGTGGTTCCTACTCTAAATCACCTTGTTATGTTCGTTTCTGCACTACTATACTTCTGTCATCAGTGAATGAATGATTATTGTTCTTCTGGATCCATGTTGTTTTAATTATTCTCAGCAGGTCTGCTGGATGTTAAAGTTTGACAATGTGTTCAGTTCAAGCAACTTTGATTCTGTTGTCTCTCATTAGATGTTTGTCAGTTTTTCTTGAATAATCAGGTTGTGATGAAGAAAAATATTTGTTTTTATTATTTTACATAAGCTTAGTTGGTACTGAGCAGTGGCAGATCTACGTTTTTAGTAAGGGGGGCGGCAGGGTAGGATTTGCACAAATTTGAGGCGCGTAGCACCGAACGGAGGGATGGTCGGGAGGGTGTTTCTCCCCACCCGTGTAAGATTTTTTTGTTTTTTAATATCTGATTTCGTTTTCCTGGCAACTGTTTTTTTATTTTTTTATTTTTAATCGTGTCCCTGGGGGAGGGTTGAATCCCATGAACCTCCTCCCCGTAGATCCGCCTCTGCAGTAGAACTACAAGTGGTACTTGAATTCATCGTTATCTCTTGGACCTTACTGGGTTCTGGTTTTATCTGTAGGTTTTGAAGTTTCTTCGTTTACGTAGGACAATGCTTTGATTAACATCTGCATAAAAATACTGAGATTCTGAGTGTATTGTTAAAATAGGTATGTCGGGTCTTCAGTTGTCTCACTGGTTCAGCTATATAATTTCTAGCTGCTGTTCACGTTACCACAGAAAGCTTGCCATTGCTATAAACTGTGTGTCAGTTTGAGCCATATCCCTCAAATTGTTTATTCAATGCAACTCTTGGAAAGTAGTTCTATCCAGTCAGTTGTGGTTTTCAGTATGGGTCTGATGTGTCTGTCAGCAATTAGCCTGGTGTTTATTGTAGTTAGATATTGTTTATGATAAGGGCCTGAAAATTCTGAGACCAGGCGAACTTTCGTCATGAATGCCGCAGGCATACAGAGGCGATAGTGTATCCCCATAAAAAGTTACTCACTTCAAAATACAGCAAATAAAATCAAATGAAACATGCATATGTGCACATGGAGTTATAATTAATACATACTCTGACTCTGGATACAATTTAGTCTACAAATAACTTGAACATATCCATGAAGACCTCGCGGTTCGCTCGAGTTTCTCTCACGGGGCGCCATTATGAGGAAGTTACGTGAAATCAAGCCTGTTGACGAAAAAAAGTTCAAGGGAGACAAATCTTACAAATTTCACTTGATATTTTCTCATGCTATTTTGCAAGTGTCACACGCTATAGCTTACACATGAAAGCCCAATTTGCCGCTTAGCAGATGCATACTTTCTTATCGGTAGATATTTTAGGTGGTATCATTTGCGATAGATGTCGCTGTTTTCTAGTCGTCTACCGATAGCCTGAATCCTTCCGTTTTTCGGAAATTTCATTTCCCCCAGTAAAAAGAGAACAAATCTTGAATAACAAAATGGCCACCACAGTGTTATCTTATTCCGATGTCAACCAAACAAAATAGGCTTCGTGACATTTACAAGGCACACATTGTACGTAAATTTCATGCCGATCGGATAAAAAATGAGACCTTTAGGATACCAACAAAAAAGTCGACGACCAAGTCGCAAATCTCGAATAACTAGAAAACGGAAGGTCTGAGCCAGTAACGGATTAGATACTGCGGAAAGCAATTGATCTATTCACATGTCAAATTTCAGAAAGATCCGTCCAGAGACTCTGGCGATACGGCACGAAAATTGAATTACTTTAAGAGCAATCGAGGAATGATCTCGAATAACTCTAGAACAGTAAGTCGTAGATGAAAACGGACGGCGCATTTCTGATAGCCTTTGAATTTATCTATCCAAAGAAAAAAACGCATGAAATCCCTCCAGAAAACAAGGAACAGGGTTTGGAATGACCCATGATGAAAAAGAGAAAAATTTTCCAGTTGATGTATCATTCTACAAATAAATAGGGTTATGTGATAGAATTTTTAAATTTTTTTGTTGTATACTGTAACTGCAAGAATTTTTTTTACCATAAATAAAATCAAAATAATAATAAAAAGAAGAAAAAAAGATACTGGAAATCAAATCAGAAAAAATCCAAACCAAAAAGAGGGAATCCTCTTAAAAGAGGTAAATTCCAAGGCCTGGGAGATAAGAGAGCAATGGTTCAGCCAACAAAAAATTAGCAAAATGGCGCCACAGCGATGTCAACCAAAAAGAGTAGGCTTCGTGCTATTTACAAGGCATCCATTTTGTGTAAATATCATGTGACCTGTAGAGTTCGAACAAAAAGGTTGACGACCCAGTAAAACAGCGTTCAACGGCCGTAAAACCGATGTTTGCCTCCAAAGCCCCACATCAAAGGATTTAGACACCAACAATTGCCACTGCGAGCCAATAATTATGTAGACTTAGCCTTAAGTGAGGTGTTATCTGGTTGTAAACAATTTGGCCTAACTGGTTAATCTACAAAGGCTTTGAATCTAAAACATCCCAATTCATTAGTCAGCAGCTACACGCGCACAACAGACGAGATAGTATAGAATAAAAAATAGATGCGCGTCATATCACGTATTCACGGAGGTTGACTGTAACTCACTGAAGGAGTTCTTCTCATTGCACTTGTTGCGTTTGGTTCCAAAATTCGATTTTTTGCTTTCGCATTAAGTCAACTGAGAAATTTTATTCAGCTTCTGCGCATCTGGGAAAAGGAAAACACTATTTGTTCGTAGTTAAACCTTACCATGGCACTCATATTTTAGATTATTTTGTTAACATTTTTGGACATCCTGTATACAAACTCCAATTGTTTCATTTTGAAACAAAACGTTTGGACGTGACTGTATATTTTTTGTCACTCGGAAATAGTTTAAGGTTATTACTTCGGTCTAAAACTGAAGATACATGTATTAAAGGGACATTCATTATCGGGAAGAAAAATCAGTTTCCGAGATGAGCTCATCATTTCGCCGTCTTTGGCAGACAACGGTGAAAATTAGTAATTTGTAAAAAATTGCAAAAACACTCGATTTTGTTGTTTTTTAGCTCAGGGTAAATAACTGCGAGAAGATATCGCATCCATCAATTACCACAAATATGGTTTATTTTTTCGGTCGTAATCCCGATAAATGTCATGTGCTTGTTGTTTGGGGCACACGTCTTGATGTTGTGGTGCAGTTTGCATTAAAGGAATACCAAACCCGGTTTTGGCCTGTTAACAGATATCCAACTCCCTGAAGCAAAGTAGTGCTCTGTACATGTAACCCTCGACAACCCTCAAAGGTTTGGAGAACTTGTTTTTGTAAACTCTTTTTAAAGCCTCGCTGCTAAACGAGCAAGAGGGTCCACGCTTTTAGAGAATTACAAGGCAACTCTGGGGAAAGAGCACGCACCAAGAACCTTAATGTCTAATCTGTGACATAGGAATCCATGTGTTAGTCGATTCGTGCTTGCTCTTTTAAGATTGATGTCAATGGTGCATTAGCAGGTGACAGAACAAAGATTGTCTGAAATCACCAAAACAGGGTTTGGTGTCCTTTTATTTTTTGTGATTTTATGGGAAAATGGGAATTCTGTCTACTTATCCACGTGAATAGCTGACAGAGGTTTTTTTTAGTCTTAACGTATCTTTCTTCTATTTATTTTGATGCATAAGTGCCTTCTGTAACGTCTTCCCGTATTTGCGCATTGAATGCTGCGTTCTTTTACCATTTTTTGTTTTCTTTTGACCGAAGGTCGTCAGCGTCGTTTATGCCCAAAGTTAACACTGTGGTTTATAAATATATCTTTCTCAGCAAGCCGTGGAAATATGTTGCGAACATTTTGCCCCGTCAGCACCCCATCTTTTTGGTTACATTACGTTACCTAATGAATATAAGTCCCAAAAGATTTCTGCCCGCGACCGGGACAGAAATCGGTCGGGGGCAGTGATCGAAGTAAACAAAATCAAGGGAACCCCAATCCAGTGGCTTAAGCCAATTAGTACAGTGCATAATGGCGTGTACAAGTAGTGGCGATGCGATCGGTATACTTTCGACCAAGGCATGCGCATTGATAGCCACACACGGAATTCCGTGTGTCGTTCATCATGTTTCCACAGGGCCACTTTTCAGTATAGGTGGCACTGTGTCAGAGGGTAGGGCGTCCCAACTAGGGCAGAGACTGCGCCACTCATCACTTCCCTTTTCTACTTCCCACTTTGATGTCCACTCAGTAATGGCGGCACGTGGCCGACTGCGCGCTGGAGGCCTGAGGGGGTATGAAAAAGTGTAAAAATAAATATCATCACACGGCGGAAATTGAAGTACACAACCACATTAACTCTGAAAAAATAGATATGGTGCTTTACAGCAACCAGAGACTGTAAATATTTCTCTCAAACAACGGTGTTGGCGAAAAGTGTACTAGTCGTACTGTGAAAACACTACTCAGTGGCATTTTGTTCTTGATTCTTCGTAACCATTAATGTTGCAAAGAAGTTCCGTCGACATCGTTCGTTCATCCGTCAGTCTTACATTTATTGCGACATTTACGATGCCTTCAAAGGAACCCAGACATCGTTAGAGCTTAAGTTTAAAGGGAGTACTTTTCTGTTAGGCCTGCGTACTTTAACCGCAGCCGTTATAGCAGCTGTTTTAACCTGCTGCATTTATCTTTCAAGGAAGACATTACCAGGATGGTATACTGCAACCCGGATGTGTCTCCCGCGCCGATGAATACCTGCTGTCACGTTTCACTGTTGTGTCAAATTGCGGCCCTGTCGACAGTACATCCTGCTCTGCAATTGTGTCCTTACAACCTTAAATCATAGTGCAAGACGTCCGTCGCTTGAGTGTTTTCACGGAGAACAACCCAATACTCCCAAGTTTTATTACTGCAAAGGTTCACTACATTTCGGTCTTGGGTGTATTTTTTATGCAAAAAGAAGCGATACTTCAGTTACTAGACGCAGTGGTGTACCTACTGAAAACAATCCACCAATACACATTGTTTGAGTTTCCTGCACAGGCATGCGAAACTGGGCTTTAAAGCATGTCAAAAACACTAGTACTTATATGCATACTTGCGTTTTTAAAAGAATGTGAAGTAAGAACATTTAACGACCATGATACATTTGCCAAATGCACGCCACGATCGCACGATTTCGTAGCTGGACAGAAAATTTTATCTCACTGCACCGGAAACGCGCGCACGGCCGGGTCGAAATTATAGTCTTTACTAGACACACATACTGTAATTTATACACATCAGTTCGGCTTATTAGCAGACATTCAGAGTAATGAACTATTGGAGTAGTGAACCTAGCTTCGGAGTAGTGAACCCGTGGAGTAGTGAAGCTTCGTTTTCATGCGATGTCACTGGTCGGATGTATGTCTAGAAAGCAAAATCGCAAGTCGTTTTGTCTTAAAAGACGTTTTAATCAATATCTGTCCTGTTCTCTGACAAAAATGTAATTGATTTTCTCTTTGAGACACCGCTCTAACAAATAATGAAGAAAGGTCCATTGCGTAACGTTGATTGGTTCGTTATTTCGCGGTGTGTTCATCACTACGTTTATTTAGAATATGACGATAGCTTGAAATCTCACACCGAGTTCAATCGCTGGCAAAACTGAGATTTTGCAAACTAGGGTCACTGAGCATGGCAAATACCCTAACAGTATTCTATTTACTCGCTCACTGATAACTAGACATGAGATTGGCATTTCTGAAGAGAAGATATTGGCTAGAAACCAAATAAAGTCATGTCGTTAACCCGAGAGTCTGTACATATCAAGCGGAGTCCCTAATGATGAGAGCTCTTTGAATAGGAATATTGGATCATTAAGACTTGGGCTATTCTGATTTACAGTCTTGTCACTGACTTTTGAGATGTACGTTGCATTGTAATGCGAATATTCGGCTGTTATTTGTGGTGTGACTGATATTATCCTGATGATGATAAATGCATAATATATCGAAACGTCGATAAAAAATTGCGTCTGGTTTGTCTTCAATATCTTCAATTGCGGCGACCAAAGCCGTTATAAAGGACGTAGCTAGCCATTTTGCATAGGACACACAAACCATGTCAAAATTGGAGTTGGCGAAAGTTTTGACAGTTTCACTGTATTATCGTGGTTCACTGTTTAGCTACGAAATAATATGAAATGTTGTCTTTAGTAGCGTATTTTAAAAAAGCTCAAAACTCCCCGAAACCGGCTTTGTGGGTTATATTGTGATTAAAGTAAGAGAAAATTATAAAAGCACCAATGCAGAAATAAAACTTCTTAATAAGTTCTACATCGTGAGTTTTATTTCTTAAATCCACGAAGACAGTCGTCTTTCTTTGAGGTTCTTGAAACAGCAGTCTGTTGCACGTTGGCCCAAATCAATACTTTTGTTGTGAATGTGTAACTGTTAGCACTTGAGACGACAACCGCGTGTTTCTCAAAGGGATTGCCTCTTCAAGATTTGATAAGTATTCACAGAAAAAATTTGAAAAATTAACTTACAACAAAAACAAATCTTTCATGTTTTTCATTTTGTCTACAATGGACGCGCATATTTGCCTAAATGATAGGTACGCCCTTTGTTATAGACAAGACTATTTACTCTACTCGCCAGTGGATTCGCTTATGTTGAGTGTGTTTTTGACGTTTTGATTTTCCTGTTTTGCCAGCGAGTGTACGTCATCAGTCTTTCCAGCATTAATAGATGTTTCATTGCAGTACTCGCCAGTTTATGTTAGGTTTGTGTCCTTGCGGACATTAATAAAAATAATAACACTGAGTTTCATTTTATAGAATATAACCGGCGACAATGAAGCATGAACAAAAGTTGAACACAACTGACTCGAATTTTTCTCAGACAAAACTTCAACAGGTGTTAGGAACTTTTCCATGAAAAATACGTAAATGTGATTCAGGCATGACTTCAGCAACATAGTACCCTTGTAATACTTAACCCCCCTCCCAAAAAAACTATAGATTATCAGTTATGATTATCTGATTGTCGCGTTAGGAAGGCGAATTTGCGTTTCTTTAAAAGAACACAGGTTTTGAATAATTTTCTTGACTGGTCATTTAAATATTTTTGAGACACGGCGAGGTAATCAAACTATAATTAGTCAAAGGCTAGAAACATAAGCTTTTCAAAAACAATTTTGAATTCATAAGCTCAAAGATGCTGATTCTATGTTTTTATCTTTTTGGTTGGTTCTGAATTGTTTGGAATTGAAAGTAGAAAAAAATTTACTAGTTTTGACAAACTTTGATTTTTTTTCAACAGAACTCGTTTATAGGAATCGACATAATAAACAATGACAAAGGTAGGACGATTTTACAAGATCATAATAAAGAACGCCACGTGATCTATACTTCCCTGAATGGACAAAAAGGATGAGGAAAGTGAAATGTTGCTTCCGGACTTTGGCTATCGATCGTAAATACCACTAACTCGCTGTATATAATTAGGTAACCTAGCGATTCAATAAAACCTTAGACAAGTTTGCCGTTCGTTTTCAAATGCACCTTCGCTAATCCACAGAGCATTCCACCCTAACGATCTAATAAAACCTTGTAAAAGTCGCGGCTTCACGTTCACCTTCTGCCGCTGCGCGAGCCGATTGCGCCTTTCGTCCTGCGATCCCATTCTCATGCGTTCAGTGCAGTTTAGGTTAAGGTCATTGGCATTTGACTGAAAATATTTTAGATTTTCCGAGGACTGTTAGAGAATACAAAGACACAGGGCTTTGGATTTTTGTTGGTATCTGTGAGGTGTTCGATATTTATTAGTACCTGCATCAAAGATGGTGATTCGTTTCGATATATACCTCACAAACGTTGAATAAGATTAGCGGTCTTTTTCCCCCAGCAATCAAAATAAAGCATGAATGTCAACCTATTTCTGGAAGACGAGAGAAGAATGCAAACCCATAGCATCCAACTGTCTATCCAAGCAAGAATTTTTGAAAATGTTGAACTCATCAAGCGCGGCATTGCCGCTCTCGACTTGAACTTATTCTAGAGAGGTCAGTCCTTCAATGTGTTTTGGCTCCTCCTCTCTCTTTCTCACATACTCTCAAGAGGTTATCTCTTGACTTTTACCACGCCAACTACACACAGACTGCCCTCATCGTCCGTTTTGTTTTTGTTTGCAAAAGCATTTATTATAACATCAATGAATGTTATACAAAGTTTATCATGTAGTCGAGTCAAAACACAAAGGTATACATATATGAAACAAAGACAGACATTCGTTAATTATAAGACCAGAAAACACAAAAAATTAATAAACAAATATAAATCAATCGTCTTCCGTTTTCACGGCGCTCAACCCGCCTCTCATCACATAAAGACATTTTTTTATTAAGACCTCTTACCTCTACAAAAGTTGTTCCTTAGTCAAACCATAGATTATAGACAACAGATTCGCAACTCCGACATTTTCTTGTGCACTATCCTAGAGGAGGCGCCACTCTCCTTAATTACCAATTCCAGTTTCCGGTTAGTGTATTATGACGGGAAATTCTCGTACCTGTTTTACGGTCCAGGACAACGAAAAAAATTATTTCGGCATTGAAACGCTGTTCAAAGTCTTCCAATAGTAGAGCTGTTGGTATCGTGAGTACTTTTGGCACCCGACCACACAACAGCCAACCATGATTAGCAGACGACGTACTTGCCGGAAGTAAAACTTGCTAATTCTGCTAGGTGTCGCTAGTGAATAATGACGTCAGGCTTCTGCATGAGATCACAGATTCTGTACATTGAAAATATACGGAGTTGGCGGTTCATGTACTATAGTTTATGGTCAAACTAAGGTTGCCAAAAGAAGTATGGTTGTTCCTTATTACTAAGACCTGGGGTCTGTTTCATAAAAAGGTACTTATAGTAATACTTAAGAAAGAAATTTGGTCTTACTCTCCACACAAATATTTCCAAAAAAAATAATTAAATTTCACTTGAGAAACAATGAAAAGCCTTTGAGAATATACATATAACTGTTAGTTACTGATAAAATTTCCAGAAACTATTTCTAGACCTCTATGCGATGACAATTAGTTGGCTAAGTCCTTTCAACAATTGTGAAGTGGGAGTGTGAGATCATATTTCTGTCTTATGTCTTACGTCACTGTTCATGAACCAGATCCGAGGGTGTACAAGCTGGCTTGTCAGGTCGTGTCATTTTATGCGTCAAGCATGGTCCCGAGGAATTAGCGATCTGACACTTCTTTGCCAGCCCAGAAATCACTTTTCAACAGGGTACGGGACAATTTAAATGAGACCAATTTTTTGGTGGTACATGTAAGTGGTTTAAATCAAAAGGTCAATTTTTTGTCGGAACACAGGCTTAATGTATAGCCGCATTAACTTTGTTTGGAAGCCTTTGTTACGAATCGGCGATTGACAATAAATTTGCAAGACCGCAACAGATGTTGCTGTTTCATAGCTCTGGATATAGCAAATAACTTCAAGAAGTCAATTCTACCAAAGAAATTCGTTTTCCTACCATAGAATAGATTATGTAATTGTTTTGTACTTATTCGTGTTCAATTGGGAAATTGGCGGTTATTATTCAATAAAAAAACATAATTCGTAACTTCAATCTGCCAAAGGTAAATGTGTTAGGATTAAAAATGTTCCGATCAAAAAACCTTCGAGTTGTGATCGGTCTGTGCTCTAAGTGGTTTACAGAGTTCAGTTATTCCACTTATTTGTCTAACACCGTCCATTACAATGGGCGGCACAGCACTAAAAAAGTGGGGCTATAGTCCCCTAGCCCCCCTGTGGAGCACTGTCCATAGACCATAGGCGGCGTATCACTGAAAAAAGTGGGGGCTAAAGCCTTCCCAGCCCCCTATGGTGTGCCGCTCATGATCATTATATCCAAAAGAAGAAGTTGCGTGATTAATTGCAATTTACACTGTAGGTTAAACGAGTACCCGAAACACGTCTCATTAGAAAATTTGATGCCCAAATGATGTTCTTGTGTCGCCTACTAGGTCTTGGAAATATGTACACAAATAACGTGGGTCACTTTCACAACTTTCTCAACAATTAAGCAGCATGGCCTGTGTACACTTAGCAAAAAATTAGCAACATCTTAACAACAAGTTGAAAATTGTCCAAAGAAGCCATTTTGTCAAAGCTTGCAACACTCGGTCGATCAAATGATCAGTCTGATATTGGCTGAATGTTGCAAAACTTGTTTTCCTCTGTACACATTCAGCAGCATACTTACAACAAATTGCTACAAAATCAAAATCCTTGCAATATTTTTCCAACATCTTAGCAATGTGTTGGAAATTTCATTTCCTCTGTGAAAACTGGGCAACGTTTTTACAAGCATATATCGTTGGCCAAATGGGTGAACGTTACGCTTGTACATTACGTGCGTAAGTAATTCTTGTTAGAAGCGTAAAGTAATTATTTGCGGCGTAAAGTATTTTTGCTTCTTAAAGTGACTTTTAACGCCGCAAATAATTACTTTACGCAGTAAAGTGATAATTACTTTATCGATCGTCAATTTTATCCTTAAGCAGATATTTGAGATGAGACGTCACTTGCGACGTGTGATGTCTACCAAAATGAAAATGGTATTAAAACAAAAGCTATTACGTACACCGCCATAAGAAAAATTGACACACTCCGACTTCATGTCCGATCTAACCCCTTCCAAATTTACTTCGTAAGCTAACACTAGCTATTATGTATTTACTTATGATACATGTTCTGGGTTCTCTCCCCATGTCACCATATACGGGTAGTTTCCGTCGACAAAAGGAAGATCATCCTGTAATATCGGGCATTAAAATCAACGTCAAGTGAATATTTAAGCTGTGGATAACAGGGCTTCATTTCTTCTGCTTCCCTTAGTCGTATTTTTTCAAACGCGATTGAAAAGGGTTCTTTGCCGAATGTTTTTTGAGCGGACTCACCAATTGTCGTCAATTTCCACAAAATGATATTTGACAGTTCTTGTTGAGTTGACTCGCTGCCTGGTGACTGTCCACTTCCAGGCAGACCGGGAATTTCGCTCGAGGCCAAAACTTATTGAACATTAGTGAACGTACTGAGCCCATTGTACTAGAAATCCATAGAGTTCTATCATATGCACTCGTCTTCACATTCAAAAAGTTTGGTACGACTTGTCACTACAGTGAGTTACCTATTGAACACTAGACTAAATGACGATATAACGAACAGAGAAGGAAACAAGATCTAGGTGAGACGGCGATAGAGGGCGGTTGTTCTAAGTGTAATAACTGATAATATCGCTAGGAACAAACTGTTGCAACGAAATTAAGTCTTACCGACTGTCCATCCTACTATGTAAATACCCTTAAGCTGTTAAACCTTCCTTCTGCGTGCCACAGAACATAATCCATATAAAATGCAGTTTAGTAGTCCAATTGTTTATTTTCAAGTACGAAATATGGTTTTGAGGTATGGTTCATATTGTGGGAATTGTTATTCACGTGCCCATCTGGAAAATGAAACATTGCAGCTTTAACACTGTTCCCTCTTGATTTCTTCCTTACAGGTGCGTAAGCCAACGTTAGGTAGGCAACAGGTAAATAAGCTACCATACTACGCATCTTTGCTGATGAACGAAGCAGTTACTGTGCCAGAGTTGGCGTCGTTGGTTCGCCGTTGCCGAAAAGATTGCAACTCGGTCCAAGCGGTGTCGTTGGTATTTACAGTATGACAGCTACTTAAGCACTTGCACACTTTGATATTACCGATAGATCTTACAAGCGACTTCTTAAGCGCCTGGTTACGTGATATGTAAATTAAAGGATTGATGACGAAGTTACAGCGATACAGAACATTTAAAACATTGAACACAATTTTGAACGTTCGATAATAGGGGTACGAGTAGAATTCCGCCTGTGTAATGCTGAACTCCACGTACAAGTAATAAATAGTGTAAGGAAACCAACAAACGGCAAAGGTCATTACTATAAGAAAGGATGTTATAGCACCTCTCTTCACTTCATGATTCACCGTATTTCCCGAGTGTAACATACTGCGTTGTCTACGGATTTTTTGGAAAATAAATGCATAAGCAAACAACATAACCACAAAAAGAATACAAATGCACGCTGTTAGGAACCATCGTAACTGACCAGCTACTTTCTGATACACGGTGTTTTCTGTTGCATTACCTCGTGTTTCGGGGGATACGGATGAATAAATGAGCGGCAGGAATCCGAAAATCAATGATACTATCCAGCATGTCATGACCACCACGAGGATTCGTATCTTGGTAACAATCCTCGAATAGTTGATGGTCAAGCTAGCCACCAAGCGATCCATAGTGATGCAGAAAATCGTCATGTACATCACACACATCAGACTATCTGCTACAGAATAGGTCACCTTCAGCACCGCTTCCGTGCCATTTGTAGCTGTCATTTGTATACATAACATCGCCACATAAGACGCAGGCCAGAGAAGTTCAGACACAGCTAGATTGAGAAGAAGTACAATCGAGGGTTTCTTTTTGGGGAGGAGCATTAAGGCCGCCAGTGCCAATATATTAACTATGATCGCAGCTGAGTTAACAATGAGCTCACAAACCATGCTGGGCTCAGCAAGTGTCATGTCCACCCACTCGACCCATGACCAGTTGATTGTCAACACATCTAACCCATTTGAAGCGTTCTTACCGACCGGTGTTACGGGATCCATTCCGATATGACTCCCCGATGTTCAGCCACAAGTACTCTCAGTGGAGACGGTGGTCTTCATAAACCTGTTAATACGATGGACTAACACGAACTCTGCACGTAACACCTAGGTTGCTGCCTTTGTAAACACGTCCACAATTTACAGATGATGAAAATATTTGAACTGAAAGTTTTCAATGTTTAGAATAACATCACCGTACATATTTCTCGAGGTTTGTTTACACCCAAAGGCACGCTTTAGCCGACAGCGACTGTCCCCGTTAATGAGTTTCTCCGTTGTCGTTGCCAATCGCTCATCTCGACGCTATGAACTATTATTGACGAGCTTGTTACTGTAATTTGCAAGTATCGACAGAGAGCCCGGTAGATGTAGTGAAATAAATCGCGACTCATTCAATTAGACACGTACTTAGTATGATATTCACAACCGGCCTAGTCCATTTTCGTGCATGGGCAGGTGGCAAATTTGCCTGAAAAGGGTTTTTTATGGAAATTACACTTAACTTCAACAGACAAATTAATTGTGCTCTTTCTAGAGTCGCTTTTGCTAAATTTTCTGGTTATCCTGGATAATTTTTCAGATTATCTAATTTTCCCAGATTCTAATTAGCATGCGTCACTGTGATAGTGACGTTCGCGGCTCGAATCAGCCCCCACGAGCTTTGTTTATATGAGCTTCTGATAGCGTTTGACATCCGATGCGTTATTTTGTGCGTCGGCTTTAATTGTAACAAGTTAGACCGTTATTTGTCTTTCTTGGGTCCTTATTGGTTATGTCTGGAAGTCGTTGCCTACCAGAATGCAAGCAAAGCTCTCAAAGAGTTCGTCTCATCGATTAGTGGGTGACAAAATCCGTCGGAGCTGGCTCGTTCGTGACAGGAATCCAGCATTGCCCTTTCACGCCATTGTGCAAAATATTTCTTACGTCCAGATTACTAAGTGGGCATGTATGCAGAAATCGTGAAGGTACCTACTACATGGGCGGCGCAGCACTAAAAAAAGTGGAGGGCTAAAGCCTACTTAGCCCCCTGTGGTGCATCGCCTGTAGACCATGTGCGGCGTAGCACTGAAAAAAGTGGGGGGGGCTAAAGCCCCCCTATCCCCCTATATGGCGCTGCCTGCCCATGTTAACTAAATAGGTTCTGAAGGCCATGCCATACTGTCCGCATTTCCCTTCTCGGCCTTGTGGGACTCACGAAGCGTAGCGAGCTACAGCCACTGTAGTCGCTCACTGGCAAGGTCACGAAGTAGGCACCATCTGCACATGAAAACAATCACCGTAACATCAAAGGACAGCAACCAGCACAGCTTCATCATGTACGTGATTCTTTTTTTGCGGTCGCCGACTGCAGTTATCCGCATGCACACCACTGCAGATCAAAAAGTAGCTGCACTTAACTGTCTTCACCGCTTCCGCCCAATCAACCGCTTAAGACATTTCATTGGTTTAAAAGTCAGAAGTCTTCACCAAGACCTAAGAACAGGGTAAACTTCAGTAACGCTAGGACCTATGCTAGGACCTTGCTAAAATTTAGTCAAAATCATCCGTTTTCTATTAAAATACACGGCAATATCTCACGTAATCTCACGAAGTCTTACTTTTTTGCGAGGTCCTACCGTTATTGGACTATACCCCGGTTGTCCCTGTGAATTGACAAAGTCAGTAAAGTGTGCCCAATGGCTAAATTCCACTCACATGAGCTCTAGTTCAATCTAAGACTGGTCGACAATAAGCGTCGAAAGGAGGTAATTACCGCAATTTTATGAAAATATCATTCAGTCAACAGATGTCCACAATGAATTGTCGCAGAAAGTTACCTGGCCTGGGAAGTTACATTGGGAGTGACGCATCTACAATTAATTAAGACCGACGGAATTTAATTAACTTTAGACATTGTCTAAAAATAGAAGTGTAGCCAAAAATGACACTAAAAACAGTTGCTTTCCCTATGTGAAAGTTTTCCGTTAAGCACTATACTCTTAAGCACATAAAGATTTTGACACCTATACGATGAGATTGCATCATAAAAATGGTCTAACATTAGAACGATTATCCCGAGTGCCGGCTTTGCGTCTGGGTCAAAAATCACTAAACGCCAGTATCGATCCGATAAGAATCGTCTTTTGCTGGGCTTGATCAGGGACTCGCAACGTTCACATCTGAGGGGAAATTTGAGGCTATAACAATACCCGAAGTGTTCCGAATGACTGTGCATCTCAGACCAGCGGGATCGACCGAGCACTGATTGATATGTGATCAAGTTGACCCGGATCCTCAGAGCTTTTTTGGGGCATGAAAAGGTAAACAATTTCCTTTCTTACCACATTTGTCTATGGGTATCCTCATGCTTGAAAATATCCGTCTGGCAGGTTCGCGCTGGTGGGTGTGGTCAGGGGAGCCAGGAGAATGGCATTCAAATATTGAGCTAGATCAACTTTTCTGGTAACCACTTCAAACTGCATTCGATACCTACTAGGTAATCCAATGTGTCAAAATTGGTCACTGCCAGACAATTTCAGTGGTGGGGAGTATCAGCCAGACGGTTATAAACAAGGTAAAAAATGAACTGGATCAATCCAAGAGGTAACCGCATGAAACCAGTTGCAAAATATTCACAGCGAGCCCAGGTATCACGAATGAACACTGCCAGACAAATCTAGTGGTGGGTTAGCCACGCCAGACACGCCCAAATACCCGAGTTGAGCTAGATCAACCCACCAGGTAACCGTTTGAAACAAATTGCTCGATGTTCAGCATCACTGAACATGGCACAACAGTTAGATGCCAGACAATTTCAGTGGTGGGGTGGCCCTGCCAGACGATTATCAAAAAGGGTTAAAAATTGAGCTAGATCAACCCAAGAGGTAACCGCATGAAACCAGTTGCGAAATATTCGTCGTAAGCCCAGGCATCAAGAATAAATACTGCCATACAAATCTAGTGGTGGGTTAGCCCCGTCAGATACGCCCAAGTACCTGAGCTGAGCTTGACCAATCCACCAGGTAACCGTTTGAAATCAATTGCACGATGGTCAGCACGTGGCACAACAGTAAGATGCCAAACAATTTCAGCGGTGTAGTGCCCCCGTCAGACAAATTATAAAGAGTCGAAACAAAAGTTGGTTATAAGCCCATTCAGGCTGAATAAGCATCACATTGAGGAACCAGGCACTTCGATCTTTAATAAAGCCATTGAGTCCGTACGACATAAGTCACCACACAAGGTGAGACATTTTTGTCAGGGCATGAAAACCAGAAACATCGCGCCTGTGATTGGAGCGATCTCACAAGTCCATGCGACAACAATGGAATACTCATATGATTCACTTTTAAAAACAAAACCGAAAATCCGTCCGTGACGGATGGCACATTGTGTTTGCACGAATTTCGATTTTCCGTTGTCCTATTTTACCAGTCTAAACAGCGTCCCCCTGACAAATCATTTGATGCAACTGCTAAGACGACGAGTAATCGAAATGCCGTCTTTTGCTGTGGTCTGCGTTATATATACGCGCCAGCTTCTTTCATTTCACACAGTGATTAATGTCAAATTTGGGAAAACTGATCAGTTTTGGACAATCTCCATCTTTCTCATAAACCGAGCCTACAGAGAACTCCAGAAATGGTCTATACCAATGACGTCAGTTGCTATATCAACAGTTTCCCCAACAATGCTAGATGTATTCTTTGCCCTGAACCGCCCAAACTACGCCAGATGGGGAACATTGTCATAGGAATAACGAGTCCTGATAGTTCTTCAGTTTATTAAGATTGACAATCATTTCATTTGCACGACGCAGATATGCGGACAATGGAACTGTTCGCTTTTTCTATTCATAGTGAATATAAAAGACGTTCAAATTAATTATTCATAGATGTTGTATATGGTGCTCAGCCATCATTGTGGCGACGGCCTTGGGCATCCACATTGGGGGAGGAAGTATCCAATATTTTTGGAAATCCTTACTGATTTGCAGTTGAATCAAATAATGATTCTAGTTTATGTTTCACCTTTTTTCGATCGAACCCCTCCACCGCTGAAAAGGTCCAGCCCCAGCATATTTGTTAACATGTGGAGAATTTCTCACTTACACTGCTGACTGCTCTGATTCCCTAAGCCCCAGACAACTGTTACGATGCCTATTCAGCACGCCCTTTGTATTGAAGTAGATCTGAGCTAATGAAGTGGAAAGACAATTGCTAGCATTACTGTCTTAACAATGGTTGTTATTAATACCCCCAATTTGGTTTTCTCTGAACTTTGCAGAGTTATAGCCTGCAACTCTGGAGAGTAGTTTTAACTTGGTACATTATAAATATTACAAAATGACTAAAAAGGTTAACTTGTGTTTTTTCTTCACAAAGGGCCACTTCCCAAAGGAACGATAAATTTTGTATAGGTTTTCCTTATTTAATTTTTAATGCTCACTTGTTTTTTCTCTTACCGGGAACTGGTTGATAACTTTTTATCTAAGTTTTGAACTTGAAGTACCAAAACAGTCGTAGATTTTGATCGCCAGCTAAACTTAATTAGTTAAGTTCATTGTGAGCCCATCCCTAACTTATCACATTACAGGTACACTAAACATTTCACGTGTCATTAAAGTTTTATCTTTATTAGAACTCAAATTATAAAATATAAACAAAAGTGCAAATATGGTGATAACCAAACTCAAGATTTGGGATCTCTGGACAATTTCAGTTGCACTGACTACATAACTATTCTATCTCAGTAATAAAAAATGAAAAGTGGTCACAACAACTGTTTCCTGGTCAAAAATCGGGTTAAACGAGATTGGAAGAATGTTAAAAAATGAATCCAAGTGATATTGTTAACTCTGATCAGCGTTTGTATATCCACCGAGTACATGTATATCAATACGCGCGGTAGTTTATCTTCAATGGTACCCAATGGTTGTAGTTTTTAGATTATCAGTTCATCGATTTTTAAAAATCGAAAACCGTACTTGGTTGTTTTTTTTCCAGCTGAATACCGCCGTGGTGTTCGTGACGAAAATTAGTGGTTAATGCATTTTGAAAATTCGCCATTATGTACAGGCAGAGATGTCTAATACAGTTTATGGTCGGATAATTACATTTAATTGGGTCTTGCTCGCGTCGGGCAATGCGGTCATCACAACTGTACCTGATTCCGGCCCCTCTTTGATCCTTGTACAAGCCGCTCCGAAGGACGAGCTGTGAAAATTCCCTCATGTCTTTAGAAATGCGTGACTTCCTTGTAAGCGTATTATTCACGGTAAGAAAGATAGGATACAAATGGACAACAACAACAAAACTGTTACAGCTACTGGTGCTACTAAGTACAATGACAACTAAAATACTGAGTAATAATTTTGAATTTGCTTCTGATTCAAAGCGCTTCGCGTGGCATCGGGCCGTACTCGACCAAATTCGCCCGAGTGCTGCTGTTTGCAGATGACAGGATCGTGCATACAATAAGAGGAGGCTTTATGTTATTCATAAACTATGCTTGTGGTGGCTACAACAAAGGGTAACAACGGAGTCTAGAAATGAATGTCTATACCTAAGCATACGAGTTTAGCAACAAGAGAGCTCCCAAAAAATAAGTTTGGCGTGAATGCCTTAATCTCGGCCAAGAAACCAAAGAGCAGAAAACAGATTTGTTATTCTGCTATTTTGGTTTAATTGCAAGCATAGTACGGTAGAAGTGTAGGCGTTTTCAATTTTTGAATTGAAAGTGGTCGTCAAATATGCAAGTATGTTGTCATCCAGTGTCCACTTTGATTGTGGATTTGTGGATTGACATCCACGCGTGTAAACGTGAGAGCGTTTCTGTTCTTTTAAATTCAGTGAGTTCATTACAGGCAGTCCTCTGTCGTGCTCAAAATTCAGACATTCAACTACCGTGTTTTCTTGCACTGAGAGTAACCTGTCGAGTTTTTTCACGTTATGATGGTCAATGAAAATCTTCTGTAGTCAATCAATGTCAATGGTGCACAACCCTGCAGACTTCATACGATCGAGCTTCAAACTTAATGGAAAAGATTTCCAAGGCTCCATGTCACTATGACGAAGGTTTAATACTCCGAAGGTCCAGTACTCCGAATGTCCACTACTCCGAAGGTTCGTTACCTTCTAAGATTCGCACTATTTTGAATTTCCACTATTCCAAAACTCCGACAGTTCTCTACTCTTGATTGTGTGATCACGACTCATATTCTCAAGCAGAGACAACATCTGGGGCACGCACCAAGGCTTCGGCGACCAACGGCGGTTTCAAATTTAAGAAGACTGAATGGGATTCCCTGACTTCGTGAAAACTGGCAGGGACAGGGTGGCCTATTAACTTCATTTAGTTTCGACCCGTCCTTGTGCGTCGCACTGCAATGCCATCTTGACATGGGGATTTGATGAATGTGACATGGTTGATAATTCATCTGTATTCTACTTCAGATCATTTTAAAATGCAAGTGTGTACTCATTTTAAGACATGCGGGAAATTTCTCGATTATGCTCAGTGAAACCTGTCAACCGTTTCCTAAGTTGTGCTTGTCAGCTGGAGACGGTGGTCACTGTCTACATGCCGTGAAATTCAAACAAAGTGCTTTAATGCCCGGGCGTTGCTTTCGGTATAGGTGCATCTAATAACCAAAAGATCGTTTATTTTTGCATGTAAAAGGTTAAAAATCACATCTGAGTTTGCATATTTTTGGAGCAGTGAGCCTTCGTAATAGTGAATCTACTGGTAGTGAACCTTTGAAATAGTGGGCTGTTCTCATTTAGCAGCGATGTAAGCAACTTAAGTAATACAACCAGAAAAACAGTTTTGCCAATAGCGGAGTTGCAACCGAATCGATTTAACGATTGCGCATGTCCGGAAATTAGGGTGCGCAAAGGCTACTGGGATTGTTGATGGTAAACGGGATGACCGACTGGTTTGCACGACGTCTAATTTGTGTGCATTAAACTACGCTGCTGTATGTAATTCTGCCGCTATTCGCCCTAATTAGCGCCCATGGCTCAACAAGTGCCCCAACGCGTTTTCAGACTTTGCTAAAGTAAGCGCCCAGTCCATGAACTACATGCGAAAAATGCCCTTACCTACAGTTCTAACGTCTCCAATTTATCA
>NMRA01000933.1:26240-59825 GCA_002633005.1 Phoronis australis | reverse complement strand
TGTTGGGCAGTTTCTAAGATACGTTTTCTTGCCGCCCTCAAAATGAGCGCTGCACACTTTATGCTACGAAGTCGGAAAGAATTCACGAAGTCGGCCTTTGCTACCAGCTCTACCGATGTCTCTGACCCATGTTTAACGCAGTTCTTGATCCTTGGGAAACAGGTAGTAACTAAACTTTTTATTTCGCTAACTGGTATTATAGCATGCCAGGCTCACAACACGTATAACCTCCCTGTGGCCGGTTCGCCCCCACGCTTGCCGACGTACTTGTTTACCGGCTTAACCACAATGCAACATTCTGACCCATTTCCAATATGGCGGCGTTGCAACTCCGCTATTAAGTCATTTGCCGACTAAACTTCATATTTCCGTCTGAGTATGCAATGAGGTGCAATCACTCATTGAAACATGGCTGATTTGAAACTTCGGCAGGAGATAATGCGAGAATGTTCTCTTTCTGGACCACATTACACCCGAATTTGTCTCCCGTTCTTTGCAAGCAACCGTCACAGTATCCTCTTTCTGGTATTGTACAAATTCCGTCTCATCTCATGAAGACAGAGCTGAGAGTCATCGTTGTGCATACAGATTTCCCTTCCCCCTAATTGAGCTGCGTCAAAGGCCTTGCCGAAAACTCTACAGTGTCGACGTTTGCAAAATATCAAAGGTCCACCGTTCTTCAAATTCGAACCACCCCCACTCAATGCTGGCTACGAGCCTCAATAGAATATATGCATTTGAGTTGAGGGAGGCGTCCAATAAAAAGTCGCCCCTGTATCGACCAAATCTCTGCATGCTAACCCACCACTAGATTTGTCTGGCAGTGTTCATTCGTGATACCTGTGCTCACGGTGAATATTTTGCAACTGGTTTCATGTGGTTACCTCTTGGATTGATCTAGCTCAATTTTTTAACTTGTTTATAACCGTCTGGCTGATACTCCCCACCACTGAAATTGTCTGGCAGTGACCAATTTTGATACAGTGGATTAGGTAATAGATATCGAAGGTTACCAGATAAGTTGACCTAGCTGAATTTTTGAGTGTCATTCTCTTGGCTCCCCTGACCACACCCGCCAAAGCGAACCTGCCAGACGGCCATATCCAAGCACGAGGATACCCATAGAGCACTGTGGCACCAAAGGAAACTGGTTACCCTTTCATGCCCAAAAAAGCTCTGTGGTCCCGGTCTAAAGGTACAAATACGAGATGTTGGGCAGAACATACATGTCTGCGCGTGGTCAAGTTGTTGTCTGTACTTCTTTCTGAAAGCACGCATGAGGGCACTTTTTGGGAGATACGGGGAAATAAGAAAAATGCGCCAACTTCTGTAAAAATACGGACCACCGTTACATGTTTCGATATACATCAAAATGATTTAGTCTTGCCAAGTCTCTGTTAGTTATGTGGAGAGATTAAATATGTCACCGAGGTGTCTGTATAGGCAGTTTCTTTTTAACGTGTTCAGTCAGCCACTGCTGAAAATACACCACCCCAGTTTGAATTTAACGTCGTGTCAAATGTCCAAAAGATTTAACACAATCTGTGTTTCCAATAAATGGGTAACTAAACGTTTATTGTTTAAGCTAGGAAATTCGGGACACGGAACGTGTTTTCATTTGGACTGGCTGCGGAAAGTTTATTTAGTACTGCAGCCTTGTCAGTACAAAGTTGAATCGGGTGCTATCGAAGAATCGGCGTAAACTGCGAAGTTAACTTGTGCGAAGTTAATTTGAGCTTTCTCATTACCTTCTGTAACTAACACACATCGGATTTATCGTTAGGTTACGCTATCGAAATCGAAGTTATCTCAAGGTGGCGTATACGACCTTCACCGTTAACACCGCAATTGGGCGTTCCGGCACTGTAGCGACGAGTCGACCCTTTGTTATTAAATCCACCTGTTTACTGCGAAGTGAACTTAAGCTGACCCAAGACCGAGTTTAAGCCTTCCTATTGACCTACACTCCCCTAAACACTGAAGCGTCAACTTAGTGTGAAAGGCTTTTAATTTACGTTTTGCATAATTTTCTTGTTTACAAACTTGTGGTCGTCGCCAAGGAAAGTGCATTTTTATCGTTTTCATCTGGCCAGTTACTAAAGTTATGCCGTCCTTAGACAGAGGAAGAAAGCTCGAACAAGAGAAGTGTCCAGTTTACTCCCTCCTGTACAATAATAATTGGGGGGTTTGTCACAGTTTTCGAAAAAGTCGCGGGGCTGTCGAAACACTATGGTTTTGCGGTCGAAGACGAGGTTTGTGATTATTGTTTGGTGGGATAGAGTTTTTGAAGTTATTAGTTTTGATCAGAGCTCGGTCAAAACAACGTGTCTGATAGCATCTGACACCCGAAGAAGTTTCTGTTGGCCCTTGCAATTGCCACCTCGAGAAAGCGCTAAGGACAGGATACACCGCAGTTTTATAATTTGCTTCGTGATACGCTGATTGTAAAACAATTATAGCTGATAACATTGAAAGACAAAATTGATCACATGATTCATGACAATTCAACTCTTCAACACACAATGTTCGCGATTTATAATTTTTAGCGATGTTCACTCGAGCTCTCTGTATCTTTGACGGCCGTTTGCAGTCCAACAATAAAGCAGACGCCCATGAGACCTAAGAATACTATTGATACGAGATTGTTCCTGCCTCATCATCAGGCAGAAATACAGTGACACATGGTTACAAGAATGTATGACGAAGGGTTGTGACCCATTTCGATGCAAACCAATAGTCAGTGGCGGATTTAGAGGAGCACAAGCGGGCCATACCCCCTAAAATTCTCCCAGATTCCATTTGGCTGTACGGGGCTGCGAATGTCTGAAGGGCAAAATCCTGGCTAATGCTGTACCCTGTCCCCCTCCCCAGCTAAAAATCCTGGATCCGCCCCTGATAGTAGTGCCAAAGAATNTTTTTTTTCACTACCAACCGCCGTGGAGTATTTGTTACTGTTTCTTTGAAGGGAGATATTGTTGGGCAGTTTCTAAGATACGTTTTCTTGCCGCCCTCAAAATGAGCGCTGCACACTTTATGCTACGAAGTCGGAAAGAATTCACGAAGTCGGCCTTTGCTACCAGCTCTACCGATGTCTCTGACCCATGTTTAACGCAGTTCTTGATCCTTGGGAAACAGGTAGTAACTAAACTTTTTATTTCGCTAACTGGTATTATAGCATGCCAGGCTCACAACACGTATAACCTCCCTGTGGCCGGTTCGCCCCCACGCTTGCCGACGTACTTGTTTACCGGCTTAACCACAATGCAACATTCTGACCCATTTCCAATATGGCGGCGTTGCAACTCCGCTATTAAGTCATTTGCCGACTAAACTTCATATTTCCGTCTGAGTATGCAATGAGGTGCAATCACTCATTGAAACATGGCTGATTTGAAACTTCGGCAGGAGATAATGCGAGAATGTTCTCTTTCTGGACCACATTACACCCGAATTTGTCTCCCGTTCTTTGCAAGCAACCGTCACAGTATCCTCTTTCTGGTATTGTACAAATTCCGTCTCATCTCATGAAGACAGAGCTGAGAGTCATCGTTGTGCATACAGATTTCCCTTCCCCCTAATTGAGCTGCGTCAAAGGCCTTGCCGAAAACTCTACAGTGTCGACGTTTGCAAAATATCAAAGGTCCACCGTTCTTCAAATTCGAACCACCCCCACTCAATGCTGGCTACGGGCCTCAATAGAATATGTGCATTTGAGTTGAGGGAGGCGTCCAATAAAAAGTCGCCCCTGCATCGACCAAATCTCTGCATGATACTGCCTCACGGCTGAAAAATCCTGTAAAGTACCTTTGTTGCATGCAGAATGTTGTTTGACATTATGCAAACACTTACCTGGCGGATAAATCTGGCCCAACTCAGATATTTGGTCGTGTGTGGCTGGCTAACCCACCTCAAGACTTGTCTCGCAGCGTTTATTCATGATACATGGGCTTACGTAGAATATTTTCCAACTGGTTTCATGCAGTTACCTCTTGGGTTGATTTACCTCAAATTTTATCCCTTTCTTTAGTGGTCTGGCAAGGGTACCACTCACCGCTGAAATTGTCTAGCATCTTACTGTTATGCGATGTGCAGTGATACTGAGCATCGTGCAATTGGTTTCAAACAGTTACCTAGTGGGTTGATCTAGCTCAACTCAGGTATTAAGGCGTGTCTGGCGGGGCTAACCCACCACTAGATTTGTCTGGCAGTGTCCATTCG
Source organism: Phoronis australis (assembly GCA_002633005.1). NCBI lineage: Eukaryota > Metazoa > Phoronida > Phoronidae > Phoronis > Phoronis australis. Next base: position 55,607 of record NMRA01000933.1, on the reverse strand, counting down.
TGATACCTGTGCTCACGTGAATATTTTGCAACTGGTTTCATGTGGTTACCTCTTGGATTGATCTAGCTCAATTTTTTTAACTTGTTTATAACCGTCTGGCTGATACGCCCCACCACTGAAATTGTCTGGCAGTGACCAATTTTGATGCAGTGGATTACGTAGGAGGTATCCAAGGCGGTTTAAAGTAGTTACCAGAAAAGTTGATCTAGCTCAATTTTTGAGTGTCATTCTCTTGAATCCCCTGACCACACCCACCAGAGCGAACCTGCCAGACGGCCATTTCCAAGCATGAGGATACCCACAGAGCACTGTGGCACCAAAGGAAATTGGTTACCTTTTCATGTCCGAAAAAGCTCTGGGGTCCCGGTCTAAAGGTACAAAGATGAGATATAGGTTGGGCAGAACATACATGTCTACACGTGGTCAAGTTGTTGTCTGTACTTCTTTCTGAAAGCACGCATGAGCGCACTTTTGGGAGGTACGAGGAAATAAGAAAAATGCGCTAACTTCCGTAAAAACACGAACCACCGTTATACATGTATGTTTCGATATACATCAAAATGATTTATTCTTGCCAAGTCTCTATTAGTTATGTGGAGAGATTAAATATGTCACCGAGGTGTCTGTATCGTCAGTTTCTTTTTAACGTGTTCAGTCAGTCACTGCTGAAAATACACCACCCCAGTTTGAATTTAACGTTGTGTCAAATGTCCGAAAGATTTAACACAATCTGTGTTTCCAATAAATGGGTTACTAAACGTTTATTGTTTAAACTAGGAAACTCGGGGCACGGAACGTGTTTACATGTGGACTGGTTGCGGAAAGTTTGTTTAGTACTGCAGCCTTGTCAGTACAAAGTTGAATCGGGTGCTAGCGAAGCGTCGGCGTAAACTGCGAAGTTAACTTGTGCGAAGTTAACTTGTGCGAAGTTAACTTGTGCGAAGTTAACTTGTGCGAAGTTAACTTGATCTTTCTCATTACCTTCTGTAACACACATCGGATTTATCGTTAGGTTAAGCTATCGTAATCGAAGTTATCTCAAGGTGGCGTAATATGGCCTTCACCATTAACACTGCACTGTAGCGACGAGTCGACCCTTTGTTATTAAATCCACCTGTTTACTGCGAAGTGAACTTAAGCTGACCCAAGACAGAGTTTAAGCCTTTCTATTGACCTCAACACTCCCCTAAACACCGAAGCGTCAACTAAGTGTGAAAGGCTTTTAATTTACGTTTTGCATAATTTTCTTATTTACAAACTTGTGGTCGTCGCCAAGGAAAGTGCATTTTTATCGTTTTCATCTAGCCAGTTACTAAATTTATGCCCTCCTCAGACAGAGGAAGAAAGCTCGAACAAGAGAAGTGTCCAGTTTGCTCCCTCCTGTATAATAATAATCGGGGGGTTTGCCACAGTTTTCGAAAAAGTCGCGGGGCTGTCGAAACACTGTGGTTTTTCGGTCGAAAAACGAGGTTTGTGATTATTGTTTGGTGGGATAGAGTTTTTGAAGTTATTAGTTTTGATCAGAGCTCGGTCAAAACAACGTGTCTGATAACATCTGACACCCGAAGAAGTTTCTGTTGGCCCTTGCAAGTGTCACCTCGAGAAAGCGCTAAGGACAGGACACACCGCAGTTTTATAATTTGCTTCGTGATACGCTGATTGTAAAACAATTAGCTGATAACATTGAAAGACAAAATTGATCACATGATTCGTGACAATTCAACTCTTCAACACACAATGTTCACGATTTATAATTTTTAGCGGTGTTCACTCGAGCTCTCTGTATCTTTGATGGCCGTTTGCAGTCCAACAATAAAGCAGACGCCCATGAGACCTAAGAATACTATTGATACGAGATTGTTCCTGCCTCATCATCAGGCAGAAATACAATGACACAGGATTGCAAGAATGTATGACGAAGGGTTGTGACCCATTTCGATGCAAACCAATAGTCAGTGGCGGATTTAGAGAGGGGCAAGGGGGCCATGCCTCCCCCCTAAAATTCTCCCAGATTCCATTTGGCTGTACGGGGCTGCGAATGTCTGACGGGAAAAATCCTGGCTAATGCTAACTAAAAATCCTGGATCCGCCTCGGATAGTAGTACTAAAGAATACATGTACTAGTAAAACGGAGACAGCAAGCGGCACAACCCTGTGAGGTAGCTGCTCATTCAACACAGGTTTTTCGCAAGTAATCTTTGATGATTTCAGTATCTTGAACCTGTAGGTGCCATGCTCAACAGACCGAATTACTGTGTTGTCACCGATGTCGTGCCTAGTAATTTTAGGGCCAAGGCAGTGTAGAAAATGGTCTTCTATCGAACCTCTGTGCAAATGCATGGATAGGTACCAGGAAAGAGAATATGCCGTGTGGCCGACGTAACTATGCGTACGAGTACTGCGGACGACTACAATCGTCCAAATGACAAACGAATTCATAAGCAACATAGCATCTAGCCAACGGTCGCAATTTTTGGCTGTTTAAGTTGTTTTTCATGACTAGATTACACTACTAAGTTAGACATTATCGGTTTTACGTCCGAAAAACGCCTTTTGGGGATAATTGGTGGATGGGACAGATTTTTTTAAACTGTTAGCTTTGATCAGAGTTATAGAGTAACAAAATCAGTTGTATTTTCTGTGATTTTATTACAAATCACCAATTCTATCCGTTGTCTACCAGACATTCGCTGAAATCAAGGAGGGTTACATTACCTAGGCGCTTAAATTTTTTGTCACTCATAGAGTGGTATTTAGCTCAGCCAGTACCGTGCAAGTTTCCAGGTTTGAATCCATAATCTCGGAAAAGAGTTTTTCTCCCTGATAACATCACTTAAACAATAGTGAGTGAGTCATACTAAACACGAGAATTGCGTGACAAAAATAACATGAACATGAAATGTCACCTAATTCGCGGTAAGACGGCAAATTTGACTTAAAGACTTTCCCAACAACGTAACATGATTGTCATCTAGTGATATGCAGCACAGCACTGTTCTGGAGCGCTTTTGAGAAGCTCAAATTTCGCAGTATTTTACCTAGGTGGACACTCTGTTTTTCTTATTTCGCGGAAATCATGAGAGCCATCGCAATAAAACGTTCTAATGGTGAATCTCTGCGTAGAAGCCATAAAGCTACAATCTGAGACGTTTTTAATGCAGAAATAATCGTTCACTTGCTCCGACGTATGAAAATCCATGAACCGGAAAATGTAATTAGATTCGTTCAGTATAAACTAACATCGTGCGAAGAAATTAATTCGATTTCAATCAATTAGATGTGACTTTTCAGTAACCAATGTAAATTTCATATTTTTGCCACCAGAGATTTCTCTGGTTAGGTGGCTGTAAGGAAAAAAACTAGTTGGATGACCTCCGCCTTGTTTTGCTGATTTCTAGTAGGCCAAACACAAAATATCAAAATTTTAAAAATTCAATGATCAATTGAAACTGTGTTGAATCCCATCAACGCAAGATTATAAATTATTATGAAAGTTCTTAAAATTATTTGCAAAAGAAAAGCTGGTCAGTGAAGCTAGCTCCAACGATTTTCAAGTTCAAGAAATCCATTAAGTTCAGGTGGTTAATTATATAACCAATTGTTCATTTCTAATTTCTGTAGAGTTTTGACGGTTTTGATGAAGATACAGTTACAGTGTTACAGGAAAATAAAATTAATTTTATGTCCACTAACGGAGACGGCCTCCAGAAGCTAGTTAACTGTGAGAAAACAAACACTGGGATCAGGGACAATGTTTTATGATGATAGAAAATTCTGATGTGATGACACGAGAAACTGTGAAGGTGGGATAAAAACTGCCCACGTAAATAAATGAAATGTGTGTGTCTGTATGTGTGTGTGTGTGTGTGTGTGCGTGTGCGTGTGCGTGTGCGTGTGTGGGTGGGTGAGTGTGCGTGCGTGCGTTTGTGTGTGTGGTGTGTGCGTGTTTTTGTGTGTGTACGTACACACACGCATGCACACACACACACACACACACATATATATATATATATGTACATGTATACTTATACATATGAATAAAGATATAACCAGTGGAGAAAATATGATCAATGCGTGGTTATGGGGGTTTGTTATATTCTGAATACATATGCATTAAAATTTAAAATTTCATATTTTAAATTTTGGGTTAAGGAGGCAAGATTTGTTGAGAAGTTGAAAACGTTATTGACAAGAAAATGAGGCAAGATGTTGTTATGAAAAAAGATACGAGTTAAGTGAAAAAGAAATCACGTGTCTCGATTTCAGATTTCGCAAACAAATCACAGATTTAGCAAACAAGTAGGTGGCGTGTTGTGACTTGAATAAGGCTTCCACGAGCTCTCGCTGACAGTTAATAGGTATTAATTGAAACTGAATGACTATGTAAAAAAAGAGTCGATACATCACCATATTGACAACGCTGTGATGCCCTGCTCGTTAATGGCAAGCAACTCAATCTGTCTGCATTTGAATGTTTCACTGAGCTTTCGTGGCGCATTTATGGTGATCCAGCTTTGTTTTATTTAGTATCAACAATGGTTTGTTACTGTCCGACCACATGCGGAGATGGCAAACTTGCAGATAGATCTCCATATAATTTCGAGCAGTGAGGCTTTCTTTTCAGCGTCTCTGGGGCTTGGAATAATTGGGATTTATCAAGTAAACTAAAAGGCAAATAACTAAGCAAGCGTTTCCTTCGAAGTGTCTTATGTCCAATGGTTATGGTAAAAATCAAAGTTTCTTTACAGTCGTATTTCTGAAGCAACACAAGATGTTGCCTAAGCTTTGAAGCCAGATCTCGGTCAGCCTGTTTTGCCAATATATGCAATTCGATGAATAATGTCATTTGTGTCCACTTGAAACCGAGTTTAAAAATTACCTTCATTTTCCAAAATACAAAACAAGAATCTGAATTGAAACAAAGATTGATACCTTTTTAAAGAGACGATTTATGTTCCAGTCGCTGTGTCCCCTCTTGGTGTGACCTTGCAAAATGATCACGAGTGAATTGAACATGTCAGCATGAAAAATGATTATCAACTTGTCGCCCCACCGAGACATTTCAATCCCATTTATCAAGTGAAAAAGTGATCAAATACTATACTGCCGATCCACCTACGTAATTCCACAATGGCATCTTAATTCTGTGATATCACAACACGCTCATTTTGATGCAACATTCGTTGCACTTTCCCTATAACGATATCCTATAGATACATAGATATTCATACCGCATAACCAGCTTGACATGGCCATTACAACCGTTGATTAACCCAATTTGTTAATCAACGCGTGTTGAATAACATTTTGGCGGGAACCCGAGGCCGGATTCAAACATGTTTTATTCAAGTTTCGTGTATCGACAGCCGTAGCCTTAACCACTGAGCTATTCAGAAGCTAACGTCATCTTACGTGAAAATTAATTCTTAAATGAGGACGTGAACTAATTGCATGTTCGATAAACCGCATTGTACCGATATTTATTACGCTGTGAGAAATAAGACATACTATTTCAATAAAAACGCCACCTTTAATTCAGTAGACTTTATCTGTCATTTTCTTTCAATTGTCAGTCCTCGATCTCCAGTTTAAATGTGGGCAACACGTCGTCGGGAATCTTCAACTTGGACATTTTACTCAATAACTAATGGGAACCTATTTTAGCCGACGATATTTTCACTGTGGAAGCTTAACATGATAGTTTGTTTGCTTAAAACGTTTTTTATAGATTCAATTGATTTCACTTTTGTTTAAATTTTCAATTGGTTTTTAGTGAAAACATTATATTAGCAAGAATGATTCGGCGTTTTTTAAAAGGTCAGGACCTCCGACACCGGGCCTCTGGCATAAAAAGTATAGTTCCAAAGTCGAGGTGAGTCGAGAAAGGTAGATCGATTAATTGCGATGTTTATCGATCAGTGTGCGGTATAGATTATCACATGTTCTCAGTCGTTATCCCCCTTATCTAAAGCTCTCGTGGATTTTTGAGAATTATTATTCTCCAAAATCCACTCTGCTTCTACATGTAGATTACGGGAGATGACTATTTCATCATGTTAATATTCTATGTTTATCCCATATATGTGTAAATACGGTCATTCAATAACCCATGATATATACCGTGAAATACGGGAAGGTAGAGCCAATCAGAATACAACGGTGGAGGTTTTGTTTCACGGCCGGTGTGCAGTCTCCTGATGGAGGAAATTCACGAGAACAACGCCAAATTTGATTAGGTTCGTTAATTTGGGTTACTCAAAACATTGATCCAAGGCGTCATTCCTGCAAAAGCAGTTTTACTGGTCTATATTTTTAGGCTTTGCCAGCTTCCATCTGGGTCATCATAAGTAGGTCAATAGTCGGCTCAACAAAATCAGCCAAAATCTAATTCAAATCAAAGGAAAACGTTTTGTTATGGATGCATATGGTATATCTACACTGATAACTAAGATGTTTACCAGAAATTGCGACCTAATATCGAGTATGTAATTTTACTGACGCAATCGTCTGGTCGCAGCGTTCCTCGATTCTCCCTCGCTGGTAACGTGAAATCTACTTTTTGCGACGCAGTCCTTACCTCAAATTCTGGGAATCAACACAGTTTCCACCGATATTTTCTAGTACTGTGATCAACACGAGGAACATATTTTATTACTATTTCCAATCCAGAATCTAAGACACAAAAATTGGCCAAGAAAACTGAGCTAAAATGACACACTGCAGTACAACTGTTCAGTTAATGTTTCATTTTTTACATTCCATGGCTGTTTCTAAGTTTTCAACGAACACTTGTAATATCATTGATTGGTTCAATATTTTAACTGAGTATTTCACAACCTGAAGAAAATTCTTATAAATGTATTATGAAATAAAACTTTACTAGTTATTCAACACTTTCGCATATATGCTAGACATGTTATGATGTCATATAACAACAAGCCAAAGCACATGGCAACACGATATCGCAGTGACGCAAATAATTTCATATATATGGGGAAAATAGGTAAAAAAACATACATAGGAATGCTACTACGATATCCTATCTCGAATTCAATTCAATTGGGAAAGTCCTAAAGTGACCGAAGGACTATGGTACATGAACCGCCAACTCCGTATATTTTCAATGGACGAAATCTGTGATCTTAAGCATAAGCCCTGACGTCACTATTCAATAGCGACACCTGGCAAAATTGCAAGTTTTACGTCCGGCAAGTACGTCGTCTGCTAATCATGGTCATTTGGTCGGGATTTGGATCGGCGATTTTGCCCAACTCACATCCATGTTTAAATAAATTGAACGCCCGTAAGACGTTAACTTTTTACATAAAGCTCATATTAATACTCCAAATATAACCAGCAGGCCTACTCAAAAACCAATCTCGCAATTCAACAGCAGTTTACTTGACGTTTCATATTAAACTCGAATGCACGCCGGTGCCACTCAAAATTTCTGGACTGTACTGTTGGAAGACCTTGAACAACGTTTCAATGCCGAAATCACTTTTTTTCGTTGTACGAGACAGTAAAATAGACGCGAGAATTTTCCGTCACAATACACTAACCGGAAATTGAAATTGGTAATTTAGGAGAGTGGCGCCTCCTCTAGGATAGTACGCAAGAAAATATCTAAGTTGCGAATCTATGGAAATACGTAGATTTTAGATCTCGTGCGTACTTTCATTGTAATAAATAGCGATATCTCTTGAAGTTATGTGTAATCTTGCGTTTCCGCGAGTTTCTTGAGTCTGTGAAATGCAGGCCCTGGCGGTTTAGGTCAGCCATGAGATTTAACTTCAACAATAGACGATCGTTTGGTGAATGGCTTGACTTTGAATCTTTCGCGCAAAAGGTCTGCCACAAGTCTAAGCATTCATTCTATGTATTTGTAGCTCACTTCATTTTTTTTACTTTTATGTGGTGATATCCGTCGTCTTGTGTGATAGTCACCAGGTTTTATGTGGTGTCACCAGATGATTACGAGCAGGCAATCTTCCTATAATGCATTTGAAATACGAAAGTAGCTTCTTACTAGATGAAATCCCCCGAAAAAGACTGTGGATGGTTGATAGCTGACCCCGGTGAATGAACTTAACATGATAATCGAAAGCGTTCAAATTAACTAAACATGTACACTAGCAACTGCACGTAACTTCGAATCCCCAAGAAAGTCTGACACTGTTTTGGAGTTCTCTTACGACTCACTACAGTAAAAATTCATCAGTTTGGACAAAATATGGCAGACAAAAATAACTTTTTAGGAAAATTTACATTGCCTTTAGCATTGTTTGTATGGCGTAAGTTATAACCAAACGACATTTGGTAGTATTTTGAGCGTTTACAACAACGTGGCAAGTTTCCGAAAAATAAAAATTTGACAATTTAAATAATTATTGTTGTCCCAAATTTAAGAGTGTTTAGCGTAATTCACATGTTTGATATCTCATTGTCCATAGTGTTATGCCGTGTAGATACGCAATAGGACAATAGACATTCTGCCTGAAAAAACACCCACTTTTATATTTAAAAGCCCCCAATAAAATAGTTCAAGTTTTAAATTGCCTTCAAATGAAGGAAAACGACTGACTTTTTTATATGTAATCGAGACAGTTTTCTAACTATATTTCATTTCTTCTCTGTCGTTGTGATAATGTGAGCAAGACAACTCACGCTTCCTGAGACTGCGGAAGGAGGTCAAACATCAACTAAGACAAACCTTGAATTTCTGGTAATTGTGGGTGTACGGACTGTAGCTGAATTTATAATGTTGGCATCGGTTCTGATAAGACCGGGGATGATTGTGTTGTTTTGACATCCCTAGCACTCATCCAGACTCTTATTAATCACCACTGTTAGCCGGTGGGAAGTCAAATTTGTATTAGTCGCTTTTTCTTAGCGAAAGACGCTCACCAATATTCCTGCATAGATCCTCACCACCTCATTATCGACATCCATTGCGGGGTTGGCCTCCCATGGGAGTTGGTCATAATGAAGTACACAATCTCTAACAGTCTCCACTTAAAAGATCAAACGCTTGATTGCAAATATGCCAACCTAGAGGATGGAATGCTGCCTAATTATGGGCGAGTAAGCTATCATTGTATTAATTGCTTTAAAACTGACTGGAATCTGACTGATTTTTTTTCACTTAGTCGCTACTACTGACAGCGAAGCCAAGATGACTGTCTAGGCTAATAATCGCAATCTTTGTGCAGCGACGCTTAAAGAATGTGGTAAAAAATAGAAACTAGCATGTTAGGCTAAAAGCATAATTCGTTTTCTTTTGTGTGTCTTTTTTAATTAAGTCGGTAGTGTGGTATTTTATTTAGTTGTTCACTTTAAAAAAAAACAAATTTATGACGAGCACAAATGACGCGGGATTTTCATTTTTTTGCTGAACTCTAACCAGATTGGCGGTGGTCGCACCTGTGTTAAAAAAGTCTTCGTGTACTTTGCCGTCGGTGACAGCAAACATTGAAATGGAGTCATAATCCAGCCTATCCCCCAGTGGCGATCAAATGTTCCGTTATAACAGCAGAATTCCCCAACCAAAAGATATTGCTTCCCTCGGAATAGTGTTTGAAGAATAAAATTTCGGAGTTAACAACTTGTCACCCGGCAACGATAGCATGGGAAGCACTAGAGTGCAGAAGTGTGGTGATGCCCGGGGGATTTTATAGAATACTCCGCTCTCGGCTTAAATGCTCGGGCCCTAATACTAAGAAAAATGTTTTAGTTTATGCTTAAAAGCATAACATAGACACTTTATTACTTCGCTGGCATAGTAACTTGTAAATTCCTAATAAATATATTCAAGGTTATCTAGGATCTTTATAAACGACCTCAACTCTAAGTGAAATATCGAAGAAACTATGTTTTGTCAACCAATAAAGGAGAAAAATCGAGGAGTCTAAAAATGTGCTTCTTACTACTGTCACATGACCACGTTTTTAAGTCAAAATTTCCTGTGAAAGAACGGTACAGTCATAGCAAAATAATCCCCAGTCGATTTTACTTAAAACTTTTTTAAATGAAAACTTTACGTTATGTCTCAAAAACGCTGTTCGGATCTCAAGAAGCTTCGCGAAACATTGTTTTTGGATCTTGTAGGCGTTTTGACACTTTCTCCATAGATGGAAAAATGGGGTATCAAAAGGTTTAATGAAGACCATAAACTGAAACAGTTGAATGTAATTCAGAAGCGATTTTACGTCAGATTTTGTTTTCCTACGAAATTCGCCCTCCAGCCAGTGTTTAAGTCCTGCGATAACGTTGCCGAACTCTTCGTGTATTGCTTGCACGGCATCATCCGTCTTGTATCACAATTTCTTTTCACAGTCTGAGAGAAAAATTATTTCAACACATCCTCAAGAGAAACAGAAGAAAAAATCGTTTCTGAAATATGATGTTCAGAAGTCTGCCAAATTTGTGAGACGTGCCTTTTGGGTTCGTATGTTGCGTTTTGTAAGTCCAGGCACGAGCATACGTGTCTATAACCCGTGTTTATAAGTGAGAAATAAATATTCTTAGTTGCGTGGGCTTTGTTGTTTGGGTAACCTGATACAGGTGCCTTGGGACTAACAGACAGAAATTCACAGCTAAAAGAAAATTAATACGTTAATTGAAGTTTATTTTTCTATCACCACTTGTAAACTAAAAACTGACCCATGATTGAACGTTTAATTTTTAACATCATCGTGCAAAATTTTGAGCCTTGGTCTACATTTACTACATGTAATTAGTTTCATTCCTGCTGTAATAAAACGCAATTAGGCGAGAGAAGAAGAGGTCTTATGATCCCAGAGAGAGTGTTAAATGCACGTTTGGGTTGAATTAGAGATAACACAAATAGTGTAGGCTCTGAAGTCACACTTGTGTGAAACCTTTCAGTGAGGAAATAAATTTTAAAAATCCCCATATTCTCAACCATTCGTTTTCAGAAGTTCCCAGCGTCACTATATGTGGAATGAGGCGTTCCTTTTGAACTCATTTTCCACAGAGGTTTGAACAACACCGCTGTTGCCTATAAACAAAAGCGAAGTGTCGTTTTCACACAATTCGATTATAGTAGTCATGTCTAAACTACCTTTTTTAACATTCGGCAACATTTAACGGTTTCGATTTTGTAAAGCAGTGCCTAAATTAACTATTTTTAACACTTCTAGTTGTATTTTCTCGTGACATTTCTTTAACAAAACATGATCTTTGATATAATTCTATTTTTGTTATAGAATGAGGGCCTTTAGTTTTTTCAAATATAAGCAGTATTTTAGCCTCATCTTGACGTTAGCTTTGTCGCCATAGTTACGTCAATAACCCGTCTGTGCCTGTAACTCAAATGTTAATTTAATCAAGTTAACCAAAAGTCTTGTTCAAAATTGGTTGAAAGGCAGACTTTTAAAAATTATCTTTCCCCATCTGATCTGAATAGATGTTAATTTTGAATGACCTGATACGGTGCAGCCATGTATCAGTGCCAGGGTTTCGAACTACAGCGCTGCTGTCGTCACACCTCGGCGTAATTCAGGTTTAGTACGTTTCGTGTATCCGTTTCTTTTTGGTTTGATTGTAGACATTCTGTTTCGCATCAGCTCTCAGTGTAGCGTTCTACATGGTGATGCATGTTCTAATTGAAGTAACCGTGATCACCTGCCTAACATCTTAGTCAAATACTTTTCTAACCGTGCGGTCTCCGTTGTATCAATAGTCTCCGTGTTTTATTCCTAGTAAAATACCTTACTTTACATTTTAAATAAACTTGCACTGTAACTTATCTCATTTTAGACGTACTTATTCATGTTGTTATTTAAAATGTTCTTCTTAATTATTAATATATATATTAAATTTATTGTTACTCGGTGGTCGGCTATTAGTGGCCCGTGCCTTTGCTGGCCACCCAGTCATGAAAATTTCTCTTTCTTTCTCATATCACCATATCTAGCGGATAGCTCATAGGCACTCCCGTGGACGAAGAGAACTGTACGAGAACATCTCTGTAGCCTTGATGCAACTATTTTGTGCTCTAAGCGTTTATCACTAAGCTGCTCTTTGTCCCCATAGTTTTGCAGGAACGTTGCTACGCTTAGGTCTATTAATTTACTTGTAGTGGAGAAAACTGGTTCTCAAAATGGGGGACCTCTGTGAGCAAATATTACTTAGATTTTAAATAAGAGATAGTAGAGTTAATGCACTCACTGCTTTTAGAAAACATGCAGTCAAGTATTGCAGCCAACTCCTTTAGTGTGTGGTAAAAGGCTTTTGCAGCTTGAATAAAAGACGAGTCTGGGTAGTATTGTAAAACCTTTGGAGAGTTGTTTACAGTGTAATGGAGAAGGCTTTTTTGTTTGTTTTGGCAAAAAATCCATCAGCTAGGCATAGAGGTAAGTGGACATTTCGTTAGCTCACAGTAGACTATCCATCAACAGCTTTTACAAGGAGCTGGAAGGCAAGGTCTCCTTCTTCTTGATTTTGAACAACCCGGAAAGCTGTGTAACATACCAGGCGTGCGTTCAGTAGAGGCTAGGACCTACGCTAGGACCTAGCTAAAACCTAGTCAATGTCACGTGTTTTCATTTGAAATGCACGGCAATATCTCACGTAATCTCGCGAAGTCTTGCTTTCTAACGAGGTCCTAGCGTTGCTGAACGGGAGACAGGCTTACACATCATCATTATATCCAATATGAAAAAGGAAACAATTTTCATGGTCTCAAATTAGTCTACCGAAATGTTTACATTTTCTTGTATAGATGTCAAGAAAATCTTTCTGGTATATGTCTCCATGGTATGAAGCTTTAATTTGTTCACTGTATTATAGAAACAAGCTTTTTCGTCACGAGCAGCCCCTTTATAATTTCTTTTTGGCTACCTTACCAACCATGCCTGGTCCTATTATATCCCTCTGTATATAGCGGAATGATGCTGCACCCGCAGAAAGACCAAAGAAACGGTTCTTGTCGGGAACTCTGTCGCAGTTGTTGAATGGTTAAACAGTAATGAAAGTTTACTGCACGAGAGTACTATTATGAGGACAATCAGGATAGTTAGCATACCGCAGATCTCCACAAGTTTTTGAAAGAACTTCGAATATGTTGTCAGACTCCAACCGTCTCGTTAAACAGCCCTGTAAAGCCATTGTAACTCCATAGAGGTCTTTCCCATCATTTCTTCGACGACGCAAAGAGGTCCAGGAATCGTAGACCTAATTGATACTGAGATCACCCCACTGGTGAGCATATCAGTTGTCTCTGGATGAGACTGCTCGATGTTGGTGAGGAATGAATTCAACCACTTCATATATATGAAAACCATCCAATTAAACCGATGCAGAATTTGATATTTTTGTTTTTGCTATCAAAAAGTTATAAAAAATCATTATAAGAATAATGGTGTCCTACCAATGACCTCACCTTCATAATTTTGGCCTCTGAAGGCAAAGAATAGGTTTGTTCCAGGAAGGTGGTCAGGTTGTATGGACAGAAGGCTGTAGAGGGCAGCACGTGGATGTGCGGAAGTACATGTCCGATAGGTCTTAACGTGAAACCAGCCTCCCGTTCAGTAACGCTAGGACCTCGCTAAAAAGCAAGACTTCGCGAGATTACGTGAGATATTACCGTGCATTTTAAATGAGAATACGTGACTTTGACTAGGTTTAAGCTAGGTCCTAGCGTAGGTCCTAGCGTAGGTCCTAGCGTCTACTGAACGCAAGCCAGGACTTGATAGCCGACCACAACGCATATTCATCGACCAGCTGTTGCAGGCCCACGGTGTGGAGAGGTCATGAGCATAGAGGGCCCAAATCTTCAGGTAGCATGGCTCTCAGCTAATCATTGCACTTGGCCATGGAGCAAAACCATCTATCTTTGTGTAAGTAATTTTACTGCATTTGGGCTTTACCAAAGACAACCGTAACAGTGCGGTGACGGCAGTGATAGGGCCGCGGGGCGTGAGCTGCCTGCCCTGAATATTTTAAGAAAAGCATCGCCCACACATGATCGAGTGACAAAACAGTTTCTGATGGCCGTGAAGAGATGGCTTGTGGCATGTGTGAGGTCGGTGGGATGGTTTTTAGTAGCCCTTTTAGGATAGCGCCCGCTTCAAGTCTAGCAGCTACAGTTCAATAAGTAATCCTCCGGCCCATCTATGTTTCAGGTTGAGTCGCCTGTTATAGATTGGATGCTAAAATCAATGGCTTGCTAACATAGTTGATACATTATCTTCAGAAGGGACTAAGGACTACGTAGAACAGACGAGGTGTAAAGGTTACGGGAGGAGGTGAAAGGAAGAAAGATACATCAGGCAATAATAAGTGTATGTCGGTTTTATCTGGAAAGTCGTCAGAATGTGTCGACCATGAGAAAAAACAGCGTCAAACAGCATCCTGAACCTGAGGTCCGTAAAGGTAGAAGAGCTACCAAGTAGCCAAAATCATCTGATAAGCAGGCATGGCTGGAAATATATACGGATTTAAGTATCGCTTTCAGCGCAGTTAAAGGCAGTGCAGCAAGAAAAGTGCTGGCAAGTATGATAAGAGATTATGGAGACTTGAAGTTTGGCGAGAAAGACCAAAAGCAAAGGAAACAGGTTATTTCAATACAAAGCAGGGGAAGGAAGACAATTCTGTCACTAAGGAAGGAGGCGAGGAGAATGCGTGCAGCCGTGCAGCAGGATGTTCATAGAGTTGAAGAAATTAGAGTACTGCTGAAGGATGTGAGGAAACAGACTGCGAAGCTGGGTAGAGCACAACGTCTTGTTGAAAAGCGGCTCCAGTCTGCAAAAGCAAGAAAGGATTTTACAGAGAATCCTTTCCGTTTCATGAAGCAGCAGTTCAAAGAGAAGACTAGTGGTACACTCACTGTGTCTCATGAGAGATTGGAAGAACACCTGGAATCGGTTTACTCTAATGAGATGAGGAATTTTGTCGTAGAACCAGTGGCTGAGCTGAATAAACCTTCTGCTCCGACATTTATATTTGATGAGATAAAGAAGACGAAGGAGGTCATCAGAGAGGCTAGAAGTAACTCGGTAGGAGGACCCAGTGGCGTAACCTATGCAGTGTATAAGAACTGTCCAAAGTTGGTCTCTTGTCTGTGGGGAGCCTTGGTAAAGGTGTGGGAGAAGGTGGATATACCAGAGTCTTGGTGTAAAGCGGAGGTATTTACATACCGAAAGGAGGAAACTCTGTTGAGTTAGGTCAGTTCAGACCAATCTCTTCTTCACAGTCTTGGCAAAGAGCTTAATAAGGTTCCTCTCAACTGATGGATTCATTGACACCAGCATTGAGAAGGCCATCATGCCAGGGTTTCCTGGGTGTCTGGGACATGTTGCTATGATCTGGTCAAAGAACAGGTAAGCCAAGAGAGATACGAATGACCTGCATGTGATCTGGTAAGATCTTGCAAATCCTTATGGACCTGTTCCACACAGCATGCTAAGATTGGCAATGGAGTTTTTTCATAGTCCACAGAGGTTACAAAGTTGCTTGATAATGTATTTTGACCAGTTCAAGCTGCATTTCACAACAGCAAAGTATTAAAGTATGTGAGCCTGGCGAAAAGGTATTGCAATGGGATGTGTCATTTCACCTATGCTATTTGTAATGCTAATGGGGAGGATTGTTAGAGGTACCGATGAAGAGCAGAGGAATTTCCAGGTGGGAGTGAAACTCTGGGCTTTTATGGATAACTTAACAATCTTACAGGAAATGCGCCTGTTGCAAGAAGAGTTCTCCAATGACTTACTGAGCTCACTCGTTGGAAGAGAATGACTTTCAAAAGCAAGAAGAGCAGGGTTTTTTAACTCAGGAAGAGTGTTGTTGTGAACGTTGGCTTTGACATTGCAGGAATAATAATTCCAACTGCGTGTGAACAGGGAGCATAGAGTTTAGGAAGGTAAGGTAGTTTCCCACTTACAGATCGTCATCGGGGAATGGAATTACAGCAACAGACAGAAAGTGGTTTGTTAAATATTCACATATCTAGTTTGCCAGGAAAGTTGAAGGTGTGGTGTAGACACACTGGTTTGCTATCGATGCTTAAATGGCCAATGAACATCTATAAGATAACGCTGTCTAGAGTTGAGGCAACTGAGCTTACGATCAGCAAACTGGTGAGAGTTGGCTTGGTTTATGTAGGATTCTCTCATCAGTAGCACTGTACATCAAGCAAAGTGAGTTGCGTCTACTAATTACATCTGTTGTAGAGGGTAGAGGAGCAGAAGATTGCAAAGGTCCGGGTACAGTATGCTGTGTGAATCGAATGACAGCACCATAAAATACAGACCACCTAAGTTAAATACTGGAGGGAAGCGGAAAGTGAGTGAAACACTGAAGACTGCAAGTGAGATGGCTCGTGAAAAAGAACTTGGAGTGGTGAGAGATGGTAAAAGATTATTGGAGTGATCCAAAAGGAATATGTTTGCTCTGAGGCAAGGGAGTCAGAAAAAAGCAAACTACGTTAGCAAGAAGTCCGGCAAATGAAGAAAGAACGCCGGTTAGTGTGAGCTGTGGAACAGGCTTAACAGGGACGGTGGCTGAAGGATGGTGTGGAACAGCAGGTCATCAGTTGAAACGACTGATGGAGTATGAGTGCAGGTCATTTGAAGTTCCTCATCCATATGATGTCTTGCCATCACCTGCCAATTTGGTGAGATGGGGTTTGCGGACAGATTCTTCTTGCCGTCTTTGCCATAGAAGTGATAGTCTGTGACATATGTTATCTGGCTGTAGTAAAGGACTCACGTGCAAATGGTATACTTTCAGACACAATCTAGTACTAGATGTTATACGTGAAGCAGTTGTGTGTGCAGCAGTTCCATCAAAATAACGTCAAAAGATAAATTTCGAGAGACCAGCTACTGCCAAGAGGCACTGGACAATTCGAATAGACAAGACATTTCCAGAGGGATTAGGAACACAAATCCAGAGGAAAAGGTTACAGGTGGGATGTCGCGGTTTTCCGTCATCGTCTTTACGGAGGTTCTTGAAGGTGGCTGGTGTGAACCATTCCAGAAAAGTGGTCAAAGTGTGTGGAAAGAAGGCTGTGGAGGGCAGCACGTGGATTATGCGGAAGTACCTGTCCGGTAGTTCTAAACATGAAGCAAGGGATTGACAACGCAACTACGTCGACCAGCTGTTGCGGGCCCACCGTGGGGAGAGATTCGGAATTTAAAGGGCCGAAATCTACAGGAAGCACGGCGCTCAGCTGATGATTGTAGTTGGCCAAAGAGCACAACCTTCTATCTTCGTGTAAGTAATTCTCTCCGCGATATCAGTCATGCACTTATGGAAAAGGTAGAAATTGTTGGCTTTCACGGCGTTCATCAACGGGCGTGTTCATTAACCGCCAACTAGTAAACCGCTCTCTTTGTCAGATAAAAGTTACGAATTTCCAGATCAAACTGTGAGTGTCGTGCATTCACATCTATAGTGCTTTGTCGTCTTTGCGAACTCTTCCACTTGTTTTCGACTAGTAGTGATAATAAAAGCCGAATTCATTGCGGAATTATCGACATTTACATCTTGGTGGTTGATGTATTGCTCCATCAACAAAAGATTGATGCAGGGGCGTAACCTTTGGTAGGAGAGACACCCTCCTCCCTCCCCAATCATTGTTGAATTAGCTAGACACAGGTTGGACTGGGATGGAAACAGTTGTGTGAGGAAGCTATTCAAATGTGTATTTCAAATTTGTGATTTTTGATGTAGACTGTTTACTAGGATTTGTGATATATTTTTGCTATCGTTTAACTGCAGTTTTTGGAATTATTCGTTGTCATTTTTCTTCCAATGTTTTCCGAGGTGTTCTGTGTAAATAAAACAGATCCTTTTTCACTTGACAAAATGACTGCAGTTACCGTGGTAACGCTGATAGGTTTAAAACGACTATTATGTCAACACTTGAGAACTTCATTTTTTAAATTTCACAGCTTAAAAATGTCCAAGCAGGGTATCAGACTATCGCACTAGACTTGTCGCATCCAAATTGTGCCGAATGGAGACATTATTGAGCGCCGTATTTCAATTTAACGATGTTGATCACACCCTTATCCAGGACAACAGCAAAACTAACACCAAAACGAGCCTAGAATTAGTGTAAATGAGAATATCATGTGACGTTAATAACGAATAATGTTATGTCAAAGACCTTGGATTTGTCATAAAAATCACGAGAAAATACATATATTTTGTAAATATCCTGATTTCGGTGATTTGCACAACTCTGTGCAATATGATGACAAAACAAAACCCCAACCTCACCTACTGTCACGCTACGAAATTTACACACCGACCCCGTGGTTTCAATGCACGTCTTCGTATTTGCGTTCGAGTATAAACTATGTTAATAGTCCGCGTCTATTGCAGGGCCTAGCCATCATGAACGTCAATGCACAAGCGTGCACTTAGAGTTTTTGGAGGTATCTTTGACGATTATTGTAAACGCATTGTTTTCACCGTTGCCAAATAAAGCACATATCTAGCTAATGTTGGGCAAAAGCAACGTGACCTATTCCGATCTATTGTACCACACGGAGCATTTGTAGACAATCAAATTCTTAGTTAGGCCCTCTGCTTAGAGGTCACACCTGCCTTTGGCAAGACAAGCTATATCCTCGGCAGTACACGTGCAGTAGAACGATCTGGTACATTGAACAGAATTTAATGTCCTCACCAATCTGGTTCTCAAAAGCTCTTTATCCTGAAAGAATAACGATACACAGTCTAAATGATATAAAAATCAATATAACGTAGAAAAGAGTATAATGCTGGTGTCATTCAATAGCTAGTCAGATATCTGCCTACGACTATTGATAATATTTTGAATATATGACATGACTGACTATCAAAGTAAAGATGTCATTCGTCGAAGTAATAAGGTTACAGGAAATTTCTTGACTAAGAAAATTTAAAAGCTCTTAGCAACTGTTACATCAAAACTTTTAGTCCGATTAGAATAACCGATGTATTGGTTAGATTTGAATGCATTTATTACCACTAATACGTCTAATCGACAGCACTTGAAACATTCAGAAACCAATTGCACGTGTATAAAAGAGACACTCATTATATAAGGGGTAGTTCAAAATCAATTTCACAGGCATTAGTGAGAATCAGCATTCAGATTATATATTGAATTACAACACTGTTAATTCTACGGCACCCAGTCCATATTAGTGTTAGAGTCGCGAGGCCTTAATTTTCTTGGGCGTGCAAATGGCTGCCAGTCTGTTCCATCCAGACGCCTTTCTCCGGAAATGCCCTCTGGGATAAGCGGTGTATGAATATTGTGGATCTTTGGACTACATTTTGTGAAAAGGTAGAAGCTTCCCCAAAAATATCGCAAAGCACAAATGACATCTGATTTTTCACAAACTGTGGTTTCTATTTTTTTAAAAAGCTAGATTCAGTTGAGCGCTGCTTTGGTGGGTCGGAATGGTCCAAGACAATAGTAATATTACTGAAGTAGCATGCCTAACTGACGGTATGTCCAAGCTGCGTTCCGTACACGCAAGAAGCTAACAAAAACTGAAGACCAAGCAAGTCTTCGCAAGAAATAGCCAAGCATTACAAGGGAGGCGTGTGATTTCACCAACTTCTCTTCAAGTGCCTTGGGTCTACGGAAATTTGCTCTGGTGTATTAAAAACGTTACAAGATTGAAAGGATTGTACCGTTAACAGTTTCGAACGCATTTTGTGAAACTTCGCATAAATAGAACTTAGCACATTTTTGTAAAAAATCAATTTTGCCATGCAAACTTTAAAAATTAGGTTTTGGTGCGACAAACCACTGAAAACCGCTGGTGAAAAAAATAAATAACACGCAGGCAGTTGATAGAAGAAATACTTACACAACTTGAATATTAGATCCTCATAGCAAATGCATCAACAGTGAGCATCAAACCATACATTTGTTGGTGTTGTACATGTCATTGATTTAATAAGTCATGCTTTACAAGGCAGTTGGTGAGACGTGTTTTGTGGACAGAATTATGTAAAACCAGGTTAAGTTGACTTTGTAAGAAGTGAGTTTAAGTGTCATTTAATCTTGTTGATGCATTTGTAACGCAAAAATTTTATTTAAAGCGTGGAAGTCCATGAAAGCAATGCAAAATTCCAATTTGAGCCCCGCAGGTATTGAGCAATCTTGGGTCGGTAAGTTCCTGTGCTCAATATGAGTTATAGTGTTACGTTATTTTGAACTGAAACATTTTACCTGGGATTTCCAATGAAGTGCCCTTCACTAAAAACCTACCTTGGGCGGATTTTAGGGAACAAAAAGAGACTGATTTTAAAACAAATTCCCCCAAAATCTTTGTCATTACATTTTTTTCACCCTGTGCATTGAAAATGAAACCCGTGCATCCCCCGGTTATCAATTTCTAAATTATATTAGGCCCCGAGTGGCTGGAACTTTCAAAATAGGTTTTGTGACTACTTTGGCCTGGAAATTTATTTTCTCCCTTCATAGGTGTTCTTTTCAAATGTCGAAAGTTCCCGTGTATAAAGTTGAATATTTTCGTGTAATTTTCCAATGAATTTGGTGAAAATGGCAAAATGTTGAAATTAAGAATTCATGTACATCGCCATTATCGACAAAGATACGTTGCCTCGGATATTTTAACAGGCATATTTGATGAACACTGTTGGTCCCATTAAAGCAAAGAAAAGAGAAAATGGGGCAAGTAGTAGTAAATGAGTTTTTTGAAACCAAATTATAGCTACTTTTAATTTGAAATATTTCGATAATTTTATGTTTATACTGAGCAAGTGGTGAATTTAAGTATTCAAGCTAGTTCAACAGAAGGAGTGTGAGAAGAGCGGGGACATTTTCTTAACAAAATATATTATAAAGTAATAAGTGTGAGACAAATAGTCGGAAACAGTAGTAAAAAGGCAGACGTCAGGTCTGGATTAGTTTACCTTGAATTTTACAAGAGGCTTCTTTATCGGAAATTAGCAGTAACTTGTACCTATTTTATAAAATTAAAACTCAATTTTCGTGAAATGTGTGTTACTAATACTGTGATTTTAGAAATTTAATGGGTTCACACAAGTAAAAGTGTTGAAAATACACCTCGTTGAACCTTGGTTCGTTATAGTACACCTAACATATACGATAATCAACAAAATGCACGCTTTCAACAATGAGATGTGGCCAGCAAATTGCGCTGTAGGTTCCTTTGTCTTTTTTCCAAAGGTTATTTCCGCAGGCATTCTTTGAGATCAAATTGGAATCCACACACGGCTATAAGGCCGCTGGTGATCAATCACCGCCCAGGGCACATTATTTCTTACCTAATGTTTGCTGAACTATGGAAACAGGATTTAATTAAACCTAATGTTGTTTTTCTTCCGGACGAAGCTCTCTCGTTGGAACGCAGATTACTCCATACAAAGTTTTATGCTGTACGTGCCGCTCAGATGGGGGACATAGGTTTTTTTCAACTACAAAAATCTTCAGAAAGGTTATTAAAGCATATTAAAACTTGGGTTGCAAAAGATGTACTCATTTTGACAATAGGGCATCTCTTTTTGTACTGATTTACCCTTAACGGGCTAAAAAGGCTGCTGACTAAGAATCCTTACAAACGGGTCGGGTGTGTCAAGTTAACACCCACAGCCATGGCACACAGCAACAAAACTCTACGAAACACTAACTTTTTTATTTGAAACTGACTTCACCCGGGTCTCTTTTTGCGAATCTACTCTCCAAATGGGATGAGTTCCTATTTCTTCTGATACTTCCTATCAAAAACGTAAAGCTCGTGGGGGCTTGTTGTCGACATACTCAGCAAGAAAATGGCTCTTGGGGTGCGTCTTACCGTCCTTTGTAACAAAGGCTAACTTCCTTCACAACACAATACCCAAAAATCATTAAAACTACTGAAATAAGATTATTGGCTCGAAATCCAATCCGTGACCTGGAAGTCAAACTTTTTTTTAATTTTAATTTACTCGAGATTTGTTCTTGAAACTGCATGTTCTCAGTATTTAGGTGCCACTTACACACATAAAGTCTCTTAATATTCTTTGCAGTGACAGGATTTCATTTCCTTTACCAACAAGAACATCGAAACGATCAGCGACTCAAGAAGAAAATTTTAGTTCATAGAGGTTGGCCATACCTAATATTGCATTGCCTGTCACTTAGATTGAGGGTTCGTTCGGCAGCAATTCACGATCGGTTAAAGAGGCCTGGAAAGCGACAGACTCAATTACAATATTGAATATGGTTCTGTGCCACTGAAACAGGATTCAACCTGCTCACCAGGTATTTTTAGGGTTTGTTTTTAAAGATATTTAATCTCTGTTGATATCAAGACATTTTCTTTTAGTTTCAATTTCAGAAAAAAACGTCTGTCAACTGCTCGTCACTTCGTCGATTTTTCTCCCACAAGGCCATGCACGTTTCCTCATTTGGTAAGGCAAGACATTATGGAAAATGTGACCTATGACCTCAAACAACTTCAAGTAACATACTGTGAGCGAATTTATCATAAGTGGGGAGAAGGTATTTCAAAAATCGTGAATTTTGTGACATTTCTGGAAATTTCCTGGCAGGGTAAGTGAATTACTCTGTACTAGACGTTGCGAGATGGTACTTTCGTCAGAAATTTATTAAAAGATGTTTTTGACGAGCTTTTGCATTCCATGCCTCTTTAAGTGTGATAATGTTTTAAATCCCAAATCGTTTTTGTTAAGAATTTATTGATGGCTAAACAGTGGCGAAATCCCATTTTGATTGAATTATAATTTAGCAGATGGGTGCGTAATAACCAAAGTTCGCAGAACTTTTAAGTAATATAATACCTTCGTTATCAAGGACCGAATTTTTTAAATAAGGAATTAAGCGGAAAAATGCGCGTTTGAGAAAATTCGGCAACGTGATTACAAATATCTGGGCCCGGTCTCCAATCTTTTTACTCGAAATGGAACTCGAAATTAGGTTTGGCATTTTGTACTCTACTTTTGGGCGAACTCAAGATAAGTGTCTATTATTCTATACTCGAGTACACAATAACTTACGTAGATAAATTATTACCCTTGGTTCACAGTTTGTAAACCCAATATTAAAGCAATAAGTTCGAGTTTAACTCGAAATTTCGAGTTTTTACTCGAGTTTGTTGCACGAACATAAGGGTCTTCAAGGGCAAACTTGAACTAGAAACTCCTATGCATAAACTATAATGTATTCGAGCACAGTCTGATAACCAATTATCTTAAGTTCGCACAAAAGGAGCAGAGAAATTGCCAAAAATAGTTTCGAGTTCGTTTCGAGTACAAAGATTAGAGACCGGGCCCTGGACATTGCTTTCGTGGACACAATGAAATTCAGTGATCATCAAAGATTTCAAAAACATAGCGTTCTCTGGAACCACTGTGAATACTTTACTTTAAAAATTCGATCCTTGGTAACGAATATGTCCCACTAGCTTAATTTGTTTGCTCCAAGCCGCAAGCAAGCTATTAAGCATGTTATTCTAATTCCAAAACCCCTTTTTGCATCGTAACTTTAATGTAATCAAATGTCCATATTCGATAACTAACAAGTCCAAAGAAATTCATCTCGTCTAAGTAAAACAGTAAAATATCAAATTCAAGTTAGAGTTCGAGTTGATAGGATTTTGGACTCTAAAAAGAGCACGAAAGTCTCTCCACAAACGGTGAAGTCTAGACCATGTTGACAGTACCTATCAATACTTCTATCCTTTCCACAGGAGAATAATATGATGACGTTTCTGTTGCGTACAATTAACTACATCAACAAGAACGTACAACGCACTTCGTCACAACAATTGGGTGCTGTGGTTTACGTACACATCAACTTACTATTCTGTCTGTTTTTTTTCTGCTCACCGCAAAGCAATTTGGGTGACCTGCATTAAAAATGTCTATTTTGCAATACAATTATTTTCGTGTTGCTTTTCTTCTTTCATTTTGTTGATTTTGCCGTGTGCTCATTCGTTAGACGGCTTTCATTTTAGAATTGCTGGCCTGGTGGATGAGAATGTCGTGTGAGAACTTGAAATATTTTAATACTTATGAAATTCCGGGTTACTTCAAGCTATCTCAGGATTAAGCAAGGATCGTGCTTTTAGGTTTTATAATTAAAAGAAGACGTTATGTATGTGCACACGTTTAAAAGCTTACAAACCTCTTCTTTCTTTAATATCAATTGTTCCTGGTTGCGAGAAGCCCTATAGCTGATCAAGATACAGTTCCCAGAAAATGCAAATCCTCCACTACTAGTAAATACGCTAGATATTCTTTCTATCAAAGGAAGTACAATTCTATCGCGCAAAAGGAAAAATTCGAGATGATTGTGTCCCTAGGGATTAGGGGCTGTGATCTTTCTACATTCAGTCCAAACGCCATTCATGAATTACAAAAATAACATAAAACAGTTGCACGAGGTTGCAAATTTGTATGATCATTTTCGCAGCACAGCCAGTGTATTATTTTGATACTCATTCCACTTGACGCAGACTCAGACGTGGAAGTTAACTAATCACTTCGCATCATTCGGGTGCAAGTTATTAAATTAAGACCTACCAGACACGTGTCATGCAATACGGCCGTCCCGGATTACACAGCGACTATCGAATCTGGCTTATAGTGTCGGGTCCCCATAGAGTGTAACGTAAAAATCTGCTTCTAAACAACTAACTCTCTAGCACGTTGGTGCAAACGTGATACGCCTACTAAACTCGAAACCGAAAGAAATGGTTCCTGGTTTCGCGATTAATGCTCCCAGCACCTATTCTCCTACTAGGTGGTTCTAAATGGACGAAGAGTAAATGTTATGACTAGGGTTGCGTTTCGCAGACATAAGGGTTTCGCGAGTAAAGCTAATAATGTAAAAACGTGCTTCGCCTGTAATGCGTACCGACACCTTTCGAGGTCTTGCGTGGTGTTTGTGTTTTCGCAGACGTGCAGATTAGAGATACGAATTAGCACAAAAAAACCAATCCCATAAAGCATTGCTATGTGAACTTCAGCATTTTGTTTGGAAAATCAATGTCATAAATAACAGACAATGGCTGTATACTCAATCGAAAAAGTGTCTTAGCGAAATATTGATATATGTGTTCGTCAGCCACATTCAGCATGGCTTCGCCAGTCGCCACAGTTATCATTCGCCGGTCGACAACACTTTCGACTTAGCTTAACCGGTAATACGCACTGGGATGCTTCGTTATTTATTTATGCAACAGCAATAGCCACTTAGATCAACACATCAACAACATATATAGGAACTTTTTGGAACACACGACAGGTTACAACAAAACAGAAGTTTCATTTCTATGTTGCACGTACACAATATATTATCGTCTGCTAACTCACGCACATTAAGTATGAGCTACCGACATCTATGGGTTAATGTCTACAGGAAGTCTAGGCAGAAACATCCAAACCTGAGTCATTTAACGATGAAATGCTCTTTCTACCTAAACACACGGGAAAATAAAGATAAGAAATATTAAAATATATACAAACATAGAACGGTCTTTTCGCAAACAATAGTGCGTTTTATAAATCTCTACTACTAATATCGAAGTGAAAATGACCCGAGGTAAAAACATCGATCTAGCCATTCATTTCAGACGGAGTCAAATGCAATCGGCTATCTCGTTTGCTATTAATCATAGCTAATTATATGATTTCATCAATGTGGGCTCTCAGCAAACTTTGGGTCATGGTTCTTTGCGAAGTCCAAAGTTCTTTGGTAACTCCTCGTCCCATCAAGCCAATTCCGCCTTTTTGCGTTTCAAACTTAGTGCTCTTCGAAAAGTTAAGACGATTGGCAGTCAGACATTCCCCAACTTTACCATAAGAAGAACTGAAAACAGCATTTGTACCGTGATTGAGCTCAATCATAGCCTCGGTTGTTATCTGCTTTTCTGAGTGATTGATTTCGTCATAAGTGACAGGTGTATAAACAGAGTGCGTCGGAGAGTCGCGGCCATCTTGCATGAGATCGTCTTGGATGAAGAACGCCCCGTGAACCGGCATTTCATCCAACACAGGTATAGGCCTTTCCGAGGTAGACGTCAGCCAAAACGTTTTCATTTCGCCTTTACCCTGAAAACAAAGTTTGGACAATATCACAGAACGGGCCTGTGCGTTAGCGAGACCGCGAGCGCTTTTGGAGACTCAAACATGCCGTGTCTGGAAACCAAATTTGATATGGTACACTAGAAAACTTTCAAAGGCTAAATTGCCCCCGTGGTTACCTGAATCTGAAAAAGTCAAAGACCTCCAATTTTTTTAAATGTGATGTGGTTCTGCGCTTCTGTTCTTAATCAACGGTCGAAATCGCGTCATATTAGTAGCAGACACGTCATCACTAAACATTCGAATTCTGAAAGTTTACTGGAGATCCAGGAAGCTACTTTTCCAGTGCATTCAAACAAAAGTTCAACTAAAAGTTCTGGCGAAACCAGTAAGCCGAATCTCCCAGTATGGGCGCCAAACTAACAAGACACTAAGACAGCACACTCTATTGAAATACAGAAATACACACACGTCCTAGTATAAGAGCCACATTAGTGGAGCCCGCGATCGATGTGCAAGGGCAATCTGGCTTAAAAACTCACCCAGTGCTAATTAAGTCGAGTCAAAATCGCAAACTAGAATAAAACAAGTTAGCGGCTGTGAATCAATTAGGAGCGTTAACTTGCCGTATTAATAACTAAATCAAAAGTTTCCACAAAAAATGAACCAAAGCGATGACTCGCTTTCAGCAGGTTACTTATAATGCTTTTCGCGAACCTAGAGTTCTGGTACTTAGTCAGCATTCACGTACACCACATGTGTTTGGACAAAACTTTATTCTTGTTTTGTTAGTTTCGATCTGCAAGGAGCACTGGACTTCGGAGGTTAGGTAAACACTCACTTTCGTGATTATAACAAGAGATGGGCAAAGGTTTATTAGGCAACATTAAACGACAAACAGTGGCAAAAGGCAGTAATACAACTCTTCAAACGTCTAAAATATGAACTTGTCAAAGGGGCTCTCAATTGATCACGCAAAACGATAAAAATTAGATTTTTTTCGTTATTATACGAACACTTATGATGATGTGTGGAGTATGTCAGTAACCTGACAAGGTCTTGGCCAGGTCGCGACGTCCGAAAGGTTCATGTCAGTACAACTGTGTGATGGTATACGAGACAAAAAATGCACGCCGCAATGTTTTGTGACTCAACATCGTGACTCTTAAATCTTAAACCAGTTCAAAAGTTACCGAAGAGTTATTTTTGGTAGCATGCGTCGATGCTCCTGTTAAAATTAAATTTCTGTACTATATACGGAGGCACACTTTTTGTTTGATTGATCTATAAGTTATCAACGCAGATGTGAGCTCAAAGTGGCAATAAAATATAAATATGTCACGCAATCTAATTATTGATAGTTATTTTCTGAAGCGATGTCAATTGATTTCGTAATTAGTCATTGATTCTAATTATTAAAAAGCTGATTGTGGCGGAAACATTTTTGTCGAAGTCACTAACAGCGTCACAGCTGAGTTTTGTTTCCTGTTGAAGACAGTAATGATGAGAATTTAGCAAAGGATGGTGATGGTGTCGCTGAAGGGGAATGTGAACTAAGTAGGCCTATAGTAGCATAGTAGTATAATTTGTTGTGTTCCACTCTCAACACGACTATGAAAAGATATTGCATTTTACGTTGCGAAAAGAGCCTTGTGTTTAATAGATTTCCTCTTACTTATCTCAAAACACTGATAATTTATACGTGCACAAAATGTGGGTTCAGTTTAATTGGAAATATTTTTAGTATGAACTTTGCTTAAAAGGATAGGCTTACTAAACCGTGTTAAAATGATTTTGTCCAAAATCGTTTCGGTCACATACCATTGTATAATTAGTAATTCCCAGGTATGTATTACAAGTGTGTTCAGCGAATCTGGTTTAATTGAATTTATAAACACATCTGTAGATACACTTTTCTCCAAATGACGGACACATGTGACATTATTGAATTGTTCCTGAGCAACCAATGAGGAATGTAGAATATGCGCACAGGAAATTTCCTTGCACGGACGGATGGACGTAAGGACTGACGGTCGGACGGACGGAATGACGCCTGCGTACCATTACTATACGTCTTCACCTTCGGCATAATTCTGGCCAACCAGTAAGTAGTTTATTTTTTTAAATCATCGAGTCATGTGTAGATCCTCAATAACATTACAATAAGCAGTACAAATTGGATCCAATAGGTTTCTTACAAGATCTGGATACCTTACTTTTAAATTACACGTGACAAATAAGGCGAATTATTTCTCAATACAGATAAAAACAGTCACTGTTATAAAATACACATTTATTAACAAAACCAGAACAAACACAGAAACTATGATTCCATGCTTGTTAGTTTCTGACGGACATATTATACCTAACCTCATTTATTTCCAGTTTCAAAATTAGCAAATTACAATGGCTGCACTTGTTTTCATTGTATTGCATGTAAGATATGAAGTAGCATAATTACAAATAAGATGACTTAATAAACGCACATTTAGCTACACACACACACGCGCGCGCGCGCTTGGCTTCCAAATTTGGTTGAAGGTTTTCCAGTCTTCTTTTGTATACGTGTAGTTTCCCAAGACAAATTATTAACTTACATATTTTTGGTCCGTCAAATTTCCAGAAAAAAAAACCAACGAATGTTATTTCAAAAGCTTGACCCGTTTTACGACAAATCCATTCCCTAAACGACATCCAAAAGATTGTACAATATCACAAGACCAGTGCAAATGGAGTTCATTTGACTCATGGTTACAGAAAGATCAATTATCGTTTGGTAAAACTCAAATCTTGTGAAGATAAGTATTTGTGCTTACAGTTGTATGAGTAATTCTGAACTGGAACCACATTAAATTGGTGTCATAAGTAAACTTAATTGAACAACCGTAGGCTTTTCTCCACCACTCTCTAGTTGTTTTGATATTTAGGCTTGCCCCCAATTCTTTCTAAGTCATTTAGTCTTTTTGTCGAACTTGGTTATGAATAGATTATAGATTCTTCTTTTTGAATAAGACAGAATGTCCAAGAAAATGGGGGGAGCGTGTGGATGGGAATTCGTGTAAATATAAATACTCCTATCTTTCGAGTATCTACATATGGCCTTATTAGACCCTGGAAAACAATGGCTGCATTTGGTTCCGCCTGGTCATGCGGCTAAGACATCTCATTGGTCTGTAAGCCTGAAGTCGTCATCGAGAACCAAGGAGATGTCTCTGCCGATTGTCCAGATGGAGCCGACGAAGTCAATCAAGTGTAACCAATGAACTGAACTATGCTCAGTGGCGGATCTACGGGGGGTTCAGGGGGCTTAAACCCCCC
>NMRA01000933.1:0-25663 GCA_002633005.1 Phoronis australis | reverse complement strand
GAAGTGCAAGCGTTGGGAACAAACAACGAAGATATCTGGGTAGAATGGTTCCAAGACGAGCAAATCATTGGATCCGATATACAAATTCCTCGGCAGTCTAGACAACATAAGGATAGGACTAACGTATGAGTAACCACTGGGGATTAAAATTTTAGAGAGAAATTTTCAATTCAAAATTTTTTGCATAGTACACTTTAGGTCTCGCGACGGACCAGGCCAGCTTGATTTGTGTAGATGTTGAGTTTCAGTGTACTTCTGGTCCCTCGGCGAACTAGTCTTGTGATTTTTTTACCAAAGTGTGCTTTGTAAAACTATTTATCTCAGCCAGTACTGTTTGATCCCGCGACAGATCGACAATTTTGTATAGAGATAATAAGCACAGGTGTACTCTCAGTGTACATCTGGTCCCTCTGCAAACTAGTCCAGTGTATCTTTTCACCACTGTGCACAGGATGTTTCGGTTTCGTGAAACTGTTTTCAGATGATTTGTTTCCTGATAGATTTGATGTTTTTCAATTGTTGTCAACGTGATTCAGCTAAATAAAGTGATATCTAATTATTTATTGTCGCTTTTGATAATAGACTATGAGCTGAGAGCACCATCGTTCGCCAGTTTTTCTCGTAACGAGACAGAACACATTTTTATTTCCGGACTAACACTACAGGTGTGCGTTCTTAAACAACTTGAGGCTGCTGTTATGCGATCATCTGACATTCAAGTTTTTACGTCCCGTCGGTGCTCCTTAATTATGCTCTTGAATATTTGGAAATTGTCTTAACCCATGTATACACACCACACTTTTTCGTATACGACTTTTCGTATGCTAAAAAAGGTGTGTGTAAGCAGATGTTCCAAAAAACACTTTTGCTGGTGGCGTGACTCATACCCAGATGTGCACAATATGGTTTCACGAAACTTATGTGCCAAGTTCATGTGACGAAATCCAGAAGGGTTTTTAATTATCTTAAGAAAAACTCCAGAGACAAGTTAAGTGCCAGAAACTTATCAGGATACATGGAAATTTCACTATTTGGCTACAAAAACAAAAAATATCTTACACGGGAGGGGGTGTTTCCCCTCCCGACCTCCCCCAGCTCGGCGCCACGCACCTAGGATTCGACCTTGGCGGGAATCCTAAACCCCCCTTGCTGAAAACGTAGATCCGCCACTGATGCTTCAGTCATTTCCTTTCCAAAAAACCTTAAAGTTGACAAGAAAAGCACAAACAGTGATCAGTTGATCAGCAATATCTTTCGTTGACAAAACTTTACCGCCAGCAATACCATAAGAGTAAATCCTTTGCCTCGCTCTTTCAGTGTGCATCCGAACTAGCGAGATTGTTTCAGACGCCTTAAAGGCGAAGGCAACCTTTTTTCATGTCATTTTGAGCTAAAATAAGGTTGGTTGGTTATCTTAGACATATTTTCCACTTAATTACAGCTTTTCGTAATTTGATTAATTACTCGTCTGCTACTCCGGAAGTGACGTTTTGGGAGGCATGCATTTCGCGCCAAATTCTTTTCATATAGTCTGACTGTGAGAGCTGCTGAGTCAGTCATTGTTCTACCTCAGTTGTGTTAGTTCCGTCGTCGTTTGCTTTCATTTACCAGTCAGTCAACATGCCACACTGTTGCTGCGTACCGCGATGTACTAATTATCGTGTCACGCGCGCTTTGGGAGTACCTTTGCATCGCTTCCCGAAGGATGAAACACTTCGCCGTACTTGGCTCGTTCGTGTGAAGAATGCAGCGTTACCCGTCCACGCAACTTACAAAGCAGTGGAGAATTACCGAGTGTGTGGCTAGCACTTTCTGCCGTACGATTATGAAATAGATTTGCATGCTGAACTGACGAAGGTCCCTGCGAAACAACGCCTGAAGAAGAGTGCCATTCCGTCTGTGTTGATTACCGGCAGTGCCCCGTTGCCAACCCCGAGAAGTGCGTTTTCGAAGCGAGAAGCCTAGCGAGCTGTGGCCAGTACAATGACTGGGGCAAGTGGAGGCACTTCATCTACTGTCACCCGTGCCTCCAAACGTACCCCAGAGCGTGCAATTCCGGGAACCAGTAGTGATTCGCCCTGTGCTGTTGTCTCCAGCCCAGAGCCTCTAAGCAGCCCTGCAGCGATATCGAGTAGTGGGAGTTATTACAAGCCCAGTTCGACACCCAGTGAAGAGGACAGTTCGTCATCCAGTGAACAGTTCCGTGAGCCAAACTTTGATAAGTTTATTGTGGACTTGTCTAAAGTGTTGGAGCTATTTAGAAGGTGCCAGGTGTGTGGCGAGGGAGTCACACGACACGATGTAAGCAGTTTGGGTGATCAGGTGACCATCCAGTGGGAGTGTGTCGCGGGACACTCTGGCAACTGGGACAGTTGTTCCTCTGTCCGTGGTATGCCGGAGGTCCACTGCGCTGCAGTGTCACACTGTTTTACTTTAATGTGTAGATGATGTTTAGTCAGTCAGTAAATATATTGTTGTTACTACAGGTGACAGAGTCGACATCATCACCAGTCATGGAACGTGATGGTTTTGTCCGCTGCATGGAGCGACTGCTTGACCATGGTCTACAGATTGCCTCAGTCACCACGGACAGGTCCCCTTCCCTTCGGAAGAAGATGAAGAATGACTATCCCGAGTAAGCTCATCAGTTTGACTGCTGGCATGTATGCAAAGGTATGTTCTGAAGGGATGAAAATTGTTTGCATTTTTGGCTACTGTTATATAACAAGTAACCTGCAGGTCCTTGGCATTGTTTTCCAGTTAGGGCAATTTTTTAATCGGGGCATGTTGCTAGTAATTTGTAGCATGTATCTAAGATATGTTAAAGGTTTTCTTTGTCAAATTTTATTTCCTATCACATGGTTGCTTTGGAAAAATGGGTTTTGTGTCATTGCTGAAAAGTATTTTTGTGTTGGGTTTTCTGATGATATTCAATGACAGGTCCCTGTCCAGTCTAATTTGAAATGTGCCCATAGTGGTAGTGCAAATTTATCTCAGAACTTGGTGTCATTTAAAATTCGTGAATGTCTTCTGACCTGCATCTTGAATTCAAAGTTGTAGTTGCAGCCCTACAGTTCTATTGTGGTAACTGTTGCTTATTAGACAATTGGTCACAATAATAGTGGGCAGTTTTGTTCTTTTTTTTCAACACATTTCCATTGAAGTGGTTGATTTAGGTGTTTGGTCATTGTACATCAAGTTACCTATGTGGATATTTTTGACATTCAAAGTTTTTTTCGAATAATAACCTCATACATTATAACAAGCCTATGGTGTTGAAATGCTTGTGTGCATTGTTTAGAGTAACTCAAATGAAAACAATGCAGTCACTACAAAGGTATTTATGACAATAGACCAGGGTCCAGTTGCATAAAAGTTATATGTCCTATAGGAACAATGACATCCACTCAAACTAATTTTGAAGTTTTATGCAATCCAGCTTAGGTGTTGTAATGAAATCCAGATTAGTCTTCAGTGAGGGAGAAGCTTGGGCTGGGATGTTTGTACATACAAGTCAAGACTAACATTAGAGCCAGGTGTCTTGAATTATAGAATGAGCTGCTACAGGCATGTACAATACAATACAATAGGTTATCAGTGTCACTAAGTCCTGTAAACATTTAACATAATAGAGGATATATGAAATGTATAGAAAACAAGGAAATGACGCATAAACAACTGTAATGAAGTCATAACTATTGCATAAAGAAGTAAATAGATGGCTGCAGAATTTTGTCTCCACTTAATAACAGATAAGTTTAAAACTGAATATGTTCATAGAAATTCCTAAGCTAATAAACCCTGACAAACTGTCATGAACACATTCCAGTAGTATCTGCTCCATTGTTCATTTTCTGTTGGTGTACAGTTTATTGAGTTATAGTAACTGTTTCTTATTGCTATTTCTTGCTATATGCAGTTCAGTTCATGGGGTATTCTTTGCTACATTTCTTCATCTTTCTCCTTTGTAAAATCAAAAATTGATCACCATTTTTACATGTATTTGCCAATTTTACTCAATACAGTTCACTCTAGCCCTTGTTTACTAATTTTTCTTATTTTGTTTTAGGCACAAAGAAAAAAGTCAATGCTGGTGTACGGAAAAGTGGGAACCAGCTTCTGCTAAAATGGACGAAAAGCATCACACACCACCTCTGGTACAGCTCTTTTTCATGCGGAGGTGATGCAGATGTAAGTATTCCACATATTTTTAGGAACATCAAACACAACGGCTACTCTCAGATCATTAGGTATTGAATGGCATGCTGCAACACATGACAACTTGTTGTCAAGGAATATTTTTTACAAGTAACCATATGATAACTTTCATTTCCTTCCAGAAAATGTTGCTGTTTAGTAAAAAATATAATAATCGGTTGCATTCGTATATGCCTTGTTTCAACTGGAGATCCGACAGTCGTTTTTCACAGAATAGCAAGACTACAGTTATTCAGTGGATAACTGCTTTTCAGACTTTTAGTCAAGTAGGGAGGTGTGGCCTATAAGTCTTATTAAACCGTTCTCACAGGGCAGGATAGTACAGCTGTGTCAGACCTTCAGTGACATGTTTTCACACTAAGTGAGTTGTGTTTTCTAATAAATTTATAAACACTGGGGTCACATGCTCTTTGGAATTTTGAAGAAGCATCCAAAAATAGTGTGCCAGATTGGGTATTTTGCTTGTTATTCAGTCCTGGCTAAAGAGTTGAGCTGTTGAAATTGGTGGTTATTATCTCATTGGTTATTTCATTGTAATTAGATTGTAGACTGAATAAAACTTTTAAAAATGTCCATTTCTGCACTTTGCTTGTTTAGTCAACAATTACATTACTAAAAAGAACAGTATGTTTATACATTAGCTTTCAAAAAAGTTGACTAAGTCTCTTTAGGCTGAAAATTGGCGCAATTTTTGAGGAAATGATCTCGGTTCATTTTTAAGTGATTTACTGTTATTTTTGGAGTTTTCTTTCAAGGTTCCCCAAAACTTCGACGAAACTAGCCGAATTTAGACATTTTTCGTCAATTTTTTTAAAACGATATAGTGGAGTCCGACCATTTGCATGAATTGTAAATAAGAAATTCACTCAATTGCAGAAGTTGAAGCGAACTTGGCTGTCAATGCTGAATCACATCCGAGGCATTCACACTTGGGAGGACGAAGATGGAACTTACAGATTTGTCAGCACGAACCGCTATCTGAAGAAAAGCAAAGGCTGACAATGTGGCTTCAAGAAGATTCCTCCGCGTACAGGGCTCTGAGAAAGATTTTTACTGCTCCAGTCCTCCTAAAGGACCTCCACCAAATGACACAGTTCAAGCACACTAAATGTACAATGGTATGTGCAAACTGAAATTCATTTATTCCCATCGAAAGTACTATATCAGATTCCAATACATTCATTTGTTCATTCTTTAGTGTGTTCGACTTCCCACTACTTGAGTGGGGCTTACACGTATGCATATTTCAAGGTTGTTGTGAGCATTGGAAACTGGCAATGTCTTGTTTGCAGAACACGAGGCCAAAAAAGCAGAATTGGTTCCGTTCTGTTTTTGTGTGATCGATGGTGTTATGAGACTTCTTGTTTTGGTTGTATTTTCAAGCAGAACTGAAATGAGGTGGTATTGAGAACGCAGGTTTCAAAATGTGTCGGGTTACTGACCAGAACCAATTATGGCTTTTTGGCCTTACACAATTTAGTAGTACATAGTGTAATTAAAATATTGTTTGATACGCAATATGTTGTGTGTGTTTTCCGGGCATCCTGGAGTCATTCCATTCTACAATGCTGAAGTTTGCCCCCAAGCGACTTCACTTCGCATTCCCAGCGATGCAGGCTAGGATGCAGCTGGCAGTCCTGGACCACAACTACAATGTCGGCCGCGTGCAGGCTACAGATGATGAAGGTGACTATGAGCTGTGCACAGTTTTTTGATTGCGGTGGAATCACACTACGAAATTGAGTTGGCTGGTGAATTTCAACTGAAAACTGTTCATTAGGCACTGGATACTTTCAGAAACACCCGTGTGGGTGTCACATACACCAATTTAGGGATAAGGACCCAGTTTATGAACATCCTGCTAGCAGTGTGAACAATCCAAAATTGCACGCATATCAAGTCATGGTGGAAGAGTGACTATACAATCAATTCTTCTTTTTATGACCACTCGTACAACAAAGTGTACATTGCAAGAAATGAAAACAGGGTTGTCAT
Source organism: Phoronis australis (assembly GCA_002633005.1). Taxonomy (NCBI): domain Eukaryota; kingdom Metazoa; phylum Phoronida; family Phoronidae; genus Phoronis; species Phoronis australis. The sequence goes on along the minus strand of NMRA01000933.1, from coordinate 19,450 downwards.
TTTCAGATTCAGGTCTTTTAACAAGACCCACGGTCACTCATTCCATCGTCACAAAAACTTTCTGCGGTGCTGTAGAGTGTGTTATGTTCCTGCAGTGTTCAAGTCTGTTCATGTACTTCGTTATTTCAGACATATACTTGACCAGACCAACAACACACTCTTGTTTGCCAACAATATAGTCATAAGGGGTGTTCCTCAACAACTGCTTCTAGAACTTCTATCAGCGGTCTTCCATTGCTTGATGGCTCAACTAAGTTTCGACGCGTTTTCGCATACAATGGAGAGGTATTGGCTAATTCCTTCAACAGCAAAGCAGGTGGTTTACAGGAACTTGGAAGTTTGAAAACGAAAATATGCTGGACACATCTTGCTACTTCTCTTTCCTAGAAAATACAACAGAATTTCAAAACAAACTAAACTGTGTTCAGTACTAAAAAACGAAACTCGACTCTTGCTTAGGCAGTGTTAGTTAGCCTTGCTGCATTCGAGATTATTAATAATTCCTTGCATTAAACACTTTGATATAGTCTTAAAAATCAAAAAGAGTGACTAATTCAACCCCTTGGTCCTTCGGGATGTAGTCATTCTAGTCTAGAAGTTATTATTATCTAATGAACAAGGTAGAAATTGGAGCTCAAATTTACCGTTCACAAAATGATCGGAGCAGACCACATCTCAGTACCGCGGATCGCAATCGCACAGGGGCCTCCAGCCAAAGCTTTCGTTACCTTGAGCCCTCCGCTGGGCAGCATTGACACTTTTGCTTTCACCTTTCCCGATGGTCACTCCCGTTTGAATAGAGCATTGGGGCACACAAAAAATCTCTTTGCCGTTGTCTTTCTTGACGGATTCGCAAATTCGAGCTTTACCTAGTAGCTGATCAGCTGGCACACGATAAAAGACAATGCGTTGGCGCAAGACAAAATGGGTAACCCTGAACAGCATGGTCTTTGAAGATGTTGCTGCACGGGGCTTTAAGTTTTACTAAACTTGGGCGGAAAGCTTTAGTAATTTCAATAAACAAGCCTGTTTCAATACGAAGGCAAAACATATGATGTACAGAGATGGACTTAGACACATTCATTTTGTCTAGCAGCGTTTATAAAAATCACCATATCAGAGAAAGTAGGCGTCAGATGTTCTCCGTAACCTATAATGCACGACCACTGGCAATACTATGAAAGGTAGTGAGAATTTCTTTAATCGTGCCTGTTCATAGAATAATTACCCTAATGTGGTAATTATGCTGTGTCTAAAAAGTCAAGTATAGCGTTATTAGCAGCTTTGGTACAAAGTTGTATCAGCATATGTTCAGTCACACCCAACTAGATGGCTGGCTAGGTTCGGGTTGATAGACTCTGGCACGATCTTACCTTAACTTCGACAGAGCCCCTGTGCGTTGTGGTGTATTTGGAGTCGCTGTTCAGCAACTGTTCCGTCGAGTTACTTATGTGGATCTTCATTCCCTGTGTTTAAAATGGCCAATAATGTTGATTCGATAACGGCTTTGAGATGAAACACAGGAAGAGTGTTTAGCACGGGTCGTCAACAACACTTACACTATGGACAGAATACACAAAAAACATTGGCAACATTATGTGTAGGTTACTGTTCGATCAATTGTAAACCTATCTCAGACCAGATTACTGATTACCTCCCCTGTGCTCTCCATCCGGGATGCTGTGTTGACAGTGTCCCCGAACAGACAGTAGCGCGGCATCTTGAGGCCCACCACACCAGCAACAACAGGACCAGAGTGCATGCCTAAAACGGAACACGTGCTACTTCCAATAAATATCGACAATTTCTTTGCAGTTCAATATCTTTGGGAAAGACGCAATACAGGGGTCTGTTTCACGAGAAGTGACTTGAAACTTAAGACAGAAATCTGATCTTACGCTCCTATTTCACCGTTGACAAATAAAGGTTAAGTCATGTGATTATTAGCTCAACACAGCCTGAAAATGATTTGTACACACTTTTTCAGTAATGAACCATTATGGCTGCATTCTCAAGATACTTTATTACTTTGCTGAAATCAGTTTAAAGTAATTTCCAGAAATTGTTATGTGGAGCGTAAGAGCACATTTTTGTCTTCATTCATTTTTTATGATTAAGAACCTAGGGTATCACCATCCCAGAAAAATAACAATGGACAAGAGTTTCTAACGGAATAAATATGATGCTTTGGTGACCAACCCAAGAAACAGAAAAGTACTGAACACAATAGACAAACTTAGCCGAAAGCCAAAATATACGATATTTGTCCTCCTCGTACCATTGTCCGCAGCAAATAATAAAGACTTTCGTACCGCACCGAATGTTCATGAAACCACTCGAGGAAGGCTCTCGGAGGGTGGGAGCAATTGCGATCATGTCTAAAGCCATTTCGGCGCAGCATTGTGCGTGTGAATTGTTCCTGAGAGGTGCCCCGGAGACGACCATGTAAGAGTCGGCCACTGTTTCAACCTAAGGTGAAGAAGTTTGACTTCGAAGTTTGCCATGTAAGAAAACGACACAACTGACTTCATTTTACAACACAGAAGATAAATTTGGCTTAATAGCAATTGCTGCTTGATTGTTAAAAATTAGCAAGAGATAAAAGAACCCAGAATGATACTGTTTCCATTGGGGAGTTTTTTAGGAATTTGTTAACGGCTTACCTTGTAAACGTGATGCCTCTCACTAAGCTTGTCAAATTTCGTGTACATTGCGTTCAGCATTGAAACTACTTCCATGGGTGATATTTTGCTACAGATATCGTCGAAGCCAACGACATCTGAGAACATAACAGTCACCATCTTGAAGACCTGGACAAGGACGAATGCAAAAATGGGATGTTTAAAAGAGTTCACAGATATGACACAAATACGAGGCGGCACTTGATGACACGTCGCAATCGGTTAGAAAGACTCTGTAAACTTGGGTTTTGTGTGGCGGCAACAGAAGTGATTGGCTGGTGAGGCTCAGACAAAATCCAGAGGTACCTACATGTGGTGGCTTTCCATGCATTTTTTAAGCTACTGTTCTGTTCGAGTGAATTTCACACGAATACCCTATCCCAAATTAAACAAGAGCAACGCGGAGCGTTGAAATGAGCCCACGAATGCACCGCAAACGGTGTGCTTCTAGGGATGTAAATCTGTCTCATAAAAATAGCCACTAGATGGCGCAAAAACGTCCAACCCATCTGAAAACGGGTACATGCCAAATTTCATAAAAATCTGTCAGGGACTTTAGAGAAACAAAGGAAAACGGAAAAAATGAAATTACCACTATAGGGCACAGCGTTCATTGGATCCGCCTGAAAGACGTCGTCGTCTGTTGTTAGTTTTATATAATTACAATTACTAAATTTGATAAAGATCCTGCAGTGTATTTAGGAGATGCATCTATTGGCGCAAAACTAAACAAAACTACCACTAGGAGGAGCCACAGTAGTCGAATTCGTTATTTTCAACCGTCTTCTTCACACTGAGAACATATAGGCCAATTTTCTAAATCATCCTTAAAATGGTTTGGTTTATCGAGGGGTGGACACCAAGAAAAACACTCGAAAATAGGAAAAATGGCCACTAGGTGGAGCAAAGTACCTCTATTCCATCCCAAAATGGGAGGATAGCATCATCTCAACAATAGATGCCTGTATTCCAAAATTTCTTCTGAAAATCTGTTGAGGACTTTTGAAGATAAAGAGGTCAACCTAAAAAACTAAATCTGCCACTAGGGGGTCCACCGATACTCAGATCCGTCCGAAAGTTGTTGTCATCTGTTTTCAACAACTGCCACTAGGAGGCGCCACAGTAGTTGCAGCCATGGGAAAATCAGGGTCAGCTTCGTAGTAAGAACATACATGCCAATTTTCACAATCATCCTTAAAGCGGTTTGGTTGATAGAGGGTTGAACGCCAAAAAAACTAAACAACGGTAAAAATGGCCACTGGGTGCAGCAAACTACGTCAAATCCATCTGAAAACGGTAGGATAGCATCATTTTACTAATAGATGCCTACATGCCAAATTTTATGAAAATACGTTGAGGACCTTCGAAGATATAGAGGTAAACGTAAAAAACTAAAATTGCCACTAGGGGCCACACTGGTAGTCAAATCCGTTCATAAGTCGTCGCCATTCATGATCAACGTCATATAAATACACCTGCTAAATTTAGTAAAGATCCTGCTAACGATTTAGGAGATACAGCCATGGGCGTAAAAAAACTGCCACTAGAAGGCGCCACAGCAATCGAAATTGGAGATAAAGCAGTGGACGCCGAACGCAGGACGGACGGACGTCGGACGGATGCCGGACGGACGGACGGACGATGATGACGGCATAATGCGTCCACATATAAATATGTGGGCGCATAATAAAACATGCGCGCACCAAGCCTAAAATATGGAGGGCTCGAATATTCCAATATGTGGACCTTCTCTTGCAAACTCAATCGGGGAATACAAAAAGGCTACTACATTCAGACCTGTGAATTGTGCATTCGTGCTGAACTCCTGTGGACTTCTGTCTCTTTTTCTAGGATTTTTTGTTTCTCTGAGGCGGACTTTTTTGCCCACTCCGCCAAATGGGGGGGCTCGTTCGAGCCCTCCGAGCCCCTCCCCCCTGGGTGCGCTGTCATCCAAAAGGTCAGTTCCAAAAATCGACTATGACGTCTGTTTCCTCGAAAAGGCATTCCATGGTAATCAAGTGCGCAAAATTAAAACAAAAAAAAATTTGTATTTTGTTTCAATTTTCACATGACGCTGTGAATAGAAAACAGAGTAGAGTTTCGAAGAAGCAAGAAACTCGCTAACGAAGGTAGTGAGATCACGTGTTTCGCTTGTAATGTGTAGCGATACCTCGCGAAGTATTGCGAGTTCTTGCTTTCCTCGCAAAGAAGTAGGTCTACAAAACGCAGGTCAGTTTATTGAAGAATCAACCAATAGGTTCCTTCTCTTCCATTACACCCAAAGACATTCTCATTTTCTCTCAAGCTTTAAAAAGCTTGTCTCCATTAGTTAATCATTTCTAATCCGTGATGCATTTATATCAAATCAAATAGCAAAATGAAATTAGAGACGCTTCGATTTGTCCGTAATGCGTAAAGCGTAAATGCGTAATCTGTTCAATGTTTACTTGAAATGGATTGCGTGACGAATGAAAACACATATTTGATTCCGTTTTCTTGACGTCAGCGACAGGTTTCCCGCTTGAAACTGCCAAAAAATGTTTTGCTGTGGGCCCGTGAATTTTACCTGTTGAGTAAAATTTAAACAAGCGCGTCAAATGATTTGTCTTCGCAAACGCATCATTTTACGCAGACATGTGAAAACAAGAAAACGTATTATCTAAGGGTTTATGCATCACCCGTCGTGCATTATGCAAGGAGACAAGGCTTTACTCTGGTAAATCGAAAAACTATGCTGAACATGTTGATCGACGTATCTCATAGGCGTATCATGTAATCGCATTACGCATTGTGCATTGTGAATTACATACTAATGGAAACAGGTAAATTCAATCTGTCTTGTGGTTTGTGAAAAAAATCAAAGCTACACATGTTCGTCAACATATTTCAAAGAAGTCGTACATGTATATATATGTGCTTCAGAAAATGGGGAGGTCGGCTTTCAAGTTGAGTACCTAGTGTAGTTTCGGTCAATATCGCGCAAAAACGAAACAGGTGAATATTTGATGCGACTGGTTTTCGAAATGCCCGCATATGATTTGTACGAATGCCTTTTACGGCTGTCAATATCCTATGCAGAACAGTAAATTATCTTATCAAAAAGTCAACAGAAGACTGTGTTCTAAAGAGAAAGGTACAAGGAAAAGGCAATCATTAGAAACTCTCAAGCGCCCCCGATTGCAATGCCTTCCATTTAAATTCGAAAACATCCCACGTTTTCATACACGATGTATACAGGAAAAACACTAAAATACGTCAGCATTTTCTTGAGTTTTATAAGCAATGGCAACAATAATAAAATCTACAATTAGGGAAATTAAGTCCCGTTTTGCAGCTGTCCCCTCTAAATGAATGACACAGAAATTGTCAGTGGTAAGTGAACAGGAAATTGCTGACGATTACTATTATTAAGGTTGTGGACAAATGCAGTGCCCCCTTTTGTTCACGCTAATGGTCTCAATCATTGGTGCTATGGAGACAACATGGGAGAAAAAAAGGTCACCATACTAATAAATATTAGGCTGTGATAACGGAAATTTGGATGACATTCAAAAATCATTGAGATTTGCATAATTTTTGTTTTAAAACCATTTCAAGATTTAAATGTTACACTAATCGCAAACGTTGACCATTTCCAGGTTACTAGCCGTGACGCACTTAATTCTGTCGAATTGTTCTTCCAGGAGCGTGCTGTTTCATGAAGCGACGTCTGACAGAACTTTCACCCATTAGAAAAACTAATTTTAATTGCCACTTTCTTTGGAAAACCAAAGCCACTTTTTAAAATCTTATCACATTCAAAATGATTGAGCAAACTAAAAAATATTAGTGCTGTATTTGGGGAAAACCGTCTTATGCTAGTTACTAGGCAAGCACTAGCTGCTAACATTTTATCATACCTCGCATGTTTGAACTGCGCTTTCACCGTGTCGCAGTCTATCGGCCACCGCTTGCGGTATCATTTGATACAAGAGGGCATCAGTGTGTCTCTTGTATTGGTCCAGTTTCTTTACACTTTCCTCTAGCTTCTTGCTCTTTTGTTGTTCCTGCAACCATAGATCATAGTCTCGACAACAGATTCCGCAATTCCGATATTTTCACATGGAATTCCCAAAAGAAGTGCCACTTTCCGGTAGGTGAGCATAAGACTTACAGGCTTAAGTATAACCGTGACCCATACCAGGCGCAGCCAGTGAATAGTGAGTTGGAACAACATGCATGAAAGATAAACGATGCTGCTCAACAAAATGGCATTACAGCGTCCTGTCGTTCAGTAACTTTTCCAGACGTGAGGGGTGCTGAACGTGCGATAATATCTGGCTTAACTTAACTTACATTTTTATCAGCCCACCCTAGTCAGGCTAGATACGATTTGATCGGAGATTAGAGCAATTATCAAACAAAAGAGCGCAGGCCCTCCAACCATCAACGCTAGAATGGAGTTAATTGGCTACGGGGGTAAACTTCCCAACTTGTTGTTGGGCTATACAATCGAACAAGAAGTTGGGAGCAACGGGATGTCGCCGTCATGGTATAGCGGTTTTACATTTTTATGCAACTTGGCCACGTGGTCGTGCTTACCTGATCAAGGGCCAACTTGAGTTCAACAGATTGTTGTGTTCCTGCCATTATCAAGTCCCTTGTTGAGTCGCATATGCTGAAGTCGTTCACAAAGAGCCCAATACGTGCCATATCCGTGACTGTGTTCAGTCTGAAGTGGGAAATGCATGTTACAGAGTACAGGCACGAGGGAGAAATATGAATCACTGACCTAGGACTGCAATGGGTTAGCTTCAAGCACGTGTTGTTGACGCAAAAAAGCACGCGCCCAGGACAAGTAACCTGAGTTGCGAGGACTTCGACGGTACAGGAGGATCCCCGTTGAAAGCACACTATAATTATATTGACTTCACGTGACAAAAATCTTATACATGGCGTTATGTGCAGTTTACGAAATGTTAGAAACACAATCATACAAGTGGCGAGAATGACTCGACTGCAGTGTTGGCTTACGAAGCAAACGGGTAAAAAACAAGTCCCCTCAAAGCGCCACCTCTGCAGTAGAGTGACCCAGTAAAATTATTATGATCTATACGCAGAAATCTAGTGAGATAAACTGAATAGCTAATCATTGCAGAAACGCTGCAAGGTCAGAATTATCTCCTTTCAGAAGAGGATGCATTTGCTTGTATACTCAAGGAACCACATGGGCGTGGCACCATAGGGGGTTGGGGGCTATGGCCTCCCCTACTTATTTCAGTGCTGCTCACCCATGCATAAGTATTGTTAAGTGACCATTTGTGCTTTTCATAACCTGGTTTTACTTTTGCTGCTTGGTGTCAATCTCGATTTAAAACGGTATTTTGCTGAACTAATTTTGAGCGGACTCCCTAAATGTCATCGATTTGCAGTTGTTGATGAGCCGACTCGACGTGGTGGGAATGTTACTTCGTTCCGTTGAAGCGTCTATAAGCCCTCCTTCCATCACAAAAAAAAACTTTTGATTTAGACCATTTACCGTTATGAAATTGGTCTCAAACTTCCCCGTAATCACATTAGAGAAGCTTTTAAGGCTTCGACAGAACTGACAGATCGTTGTTGCCTGACATCTCGACGCTCAAGTTGGCTTGTGACGGCTCGTCATTTTGTGCGTCGACTGAAGCATGGTCTCATGGAATAACAAACTGACTGAGAATAACCTGAGACCAATTTCAATAGCAGTTTAGATCAACAGTTCTTTTTCCCTCGTAGGCACTTAGAAAGCGTGTAAGACTCAAGAACACATTCATGTTCTTATGATACCCGCGAGGTGGAGTACTTACACGGGTGTCCCAAGAAAGAGTGACGTGTCCCAGTCGTCCACGTAAATAATCTGACCTCGTAAATGAAGCATGTTGTCATGCGATTTTGTTATCACTGATGTAGAGGTGCTCATCGTCTCGAAGTCGGTACCTTTAAAAAAGAACAGAGAGCTGTCCAAGTCATTGATATCATGTATTATAAGCATAATCAGAAGTATTAAAATGTGGCGTAGCCACAAGTATTGTTGGCGACCGGGGGTGAAATGAGGGGCGACCAGGAGACGCTTTTGCAATTAACATGACCATGGTCCCCTTGTGCCAGTGATAGTATTTGTAAATTAAGAATTTATCAATTTCTGCGGTGGCACTTGGCATCAACATGCATGTAACAGATAATAGATAACATTGTATGTGCCTCGCCCACTGTAAATATAAAATGGGCATTTTTATCTTATTTATGATTGCCTAAACAAGGTGAACATATTTGAAAAATACATGTATTTTGAGTTTTTTTGTTATAATTTTGCGTTAAGTTAATTAGTAAGGAGCTGTTGAGACCACATTCGCATTAATCTATCATGCATTTTTTTCTAATACAAATACTAGCATGCGTCACTCGTCCCACACAGTGAAAGTGTAAAATCAAGTGCTTTTTCATCACACTCAAATTGCACGTCAAACAGGCTGCCACGCTACTATGCAAGCCCGTCTCGAAATCGAAGTCTCCCCCATAAAAAATGCAGTTTCAACTCGTCCAGTGATAATTAATGCACTTCGATAAGGGCTTCCATTTTCATCGCTTGTCAGTTCGCCACCACCCCCTTTCTCGACAGCGTAGCGTATCATTTTCAAATCAATCCTACCCATAGGAAGGCTTTCGCTGTCTGTCGCATCATCATCCACAGTCGAATTCGTTGATACCGACTCGAGAGAAGTGAACTCGAACGTGTTGTTTTGGTGTGCATTAATCTGTAATAACAATTATAGGTTAAGCAGTTTACATCTCTAACTACCAACACGTTTTCTCAATAACAACGACCACTCTAGTTAACGCTATTCTTTTCTTACGACCTTCAGTTATTTTACGGTCTACCCTATTCCTTTTCACAACTCGCACTATGCAGGACGTCCTTATTACAATGTATTCAACATGCGCTTGTACACCTGCTTGTACACCTGATTTCGGAAGTTATGCGGCAAATGGAAAAAAGAGTTGTACTTAAAAGGACAGAGTGTACGTCACGTGAGAAAAAATACAGCTCGTGAGAGAATAAGTGTGTTAATGAGAAAAGAACACTGTTAATGAGAACAAGATCTATGAATGGGGAAGGTTGTTTACCCTGAATAACGCACTATTCATTGTTGGCTCTGTTTTAGAGGTACAATGGTTAAAAACAAGGGGTTTTGCGTATTTTGATTTTTTCAGCCAATTTGTGGCAGTGTTGATAATTTCATCTAAAAACTGCTTGTTATATTTAGTAGACGTCTAATCAGATTACAAGTAGCGCATAATGACTACAAGGAAACTTAAGGGAAGCTCCTCCGCAGACCTTTGCTTTTCATTTCTGTCTTATAGATGCCAAGAATAACGAACTGTGCGAGATATGGCCACAACTACCATATTTGAGGCTACGAAAATACTCGAGGTGTTCCCGGATGGGCCAAGGTCTTATAGAAGTCTATACCCGGATGCAAGGCTTTGAACTTAAGTGAGGGACTTCATGGTTAGCAGAACCGCAGTAGATCAATTAGCAATTTAGTTTTAATTATATCAAACGACGCAAAAACTACTTCGATCTCTCGAAATGTATTTGTTATATCATACATTATCCCATACGCGTTGAATCAGCCATGTAATAATGTTTTCCTTATTCATTTCCTGCACTACTTCAACAGCGACCTCTGACATGGAAAGTTCAAAAGGTAGGTCAATGTCTACTCGACGTCGATAGTCGGTTCCATCATCAAACTTTCGGAAAATAGTTTAAAGTAATGCAAGTGCAACATTGTGAGTAACACTCAACAGGCAATCAGGTCTCAATCGTAACATCCGGAACAAGATTGTTAATTATATGACAGTTCTGTCTCAATTTTCAGTTGCTAAATATGATGTCGTCTGCAACTCAGGCGCCGATTCCTCGGCAACTACGATATGAAATGTTGCTGTTATTAACTATTTTTAGGAGATGTTACAACTTCAATGCACAGTTTCTGTTGCTTTCATCTTGTTTATCTGTTTTCAAGTAATAAGTCGTTACATTTATAAAATTGTTTCTTTTATTAGAGAAAACTTGCAACCTAACGCGCAAGAGCATAAATATAGGATGTGATCCGCCACGTGAACAGTCTTGAGTGAAGTATTTGAAAAATCAGGCGAAAAAATGAAAGAAACTTAGGAGTTTGATGCGACATTATTCTGCGTGCGGAATAATGTCTCGTGGGATATTACTTCATCAACGCCACTCTCGGTACGTTTTGTGTATGTAGCGGCTACCTGTTAAGAGAACGTTCAGCAATCTTGAGAACAGTGTTATAAAACATCAAAATGAATCAATTTATCCCATTTGAATCAGTAGAGTGCAATGCGGACATGTGATTCTGTTTTCCGTATTCACCTCCCACACAACTTCAACAGTGTCATCTGACACGGAAATTTCAAAAGGTACGTCAATGTCGACTCGACGGTTTGATCATCAAACTTTCCCAAAATAGTTTAAAGTAATAAAATTGCAGCAGTATAAATAACATTCAACTTCCACTGAGGTCCCAACTGTAACATCTGGTACAAAACTGTTAATTTTACGACACTTCTATAGTCTTAGTTTTCGATTGCTAAGTATTATATCTTCTGTAACTCAAGCGCCGATTCCTCGTTAACTACAATATCAAATATTGTTGTTATTTCACTATTTTCAGGCAATGTTACAAGTTCAATTCACAGTTACCGTTGTTTTTATTTTTGTTATCTCTTTTTAAGTAAGAAATCGTTACATTGAAACATTTTCTTTTACTAGAGAAAATTTGTAACCTAACGCACAAGTACATATATGTAGGATGTGATCCGCCACGTGAACAGTCTGGGTGAAGTGTTTAAAAAATCTGCCGAAAAATGAAAAAAAATTAGGAATTCGAAGTGCATGGGATAAATTTCGATCTCGTTCGGTACGCGGAATAATGTCTCCTGGGACATTACTTCATCTACGCCACTCTCGGTACGTTTTGTGTATGTTTCGGCTTCATTGTAACTTTTCTCGTGCATGCGTCAAGTGGTGCTAAGAGTTCCGTAGATCCAAGAGTTGCGAAGGAAGCCAGTGTGATCACGCGCTTAGCTTGTAATGCATGGCAAAATCTCACGAGATCTTGCCTGTTTTGCGTTTTCGCGAGGTTGTTTAGGGAACGCACAGTAGCACTGATGCCTCATTTGTGAAGAACCCTCAAAGAGGCATGGAACGCGAGAAACAAAAAATACCTTGAAACAGATCGTCGCGAATCTACTTGTTGGGGAAGCTAGCGTGAGATTTATTCACTTTGAACCTTGCAAGAATTTCAGATTCATTAGTTTTGAAACGCAGACGAAATCAAAACGTATCCCAACACAGTTTTTAATTTCTACGCCCCTAATAACATGCGCTCAAAGAAGTTGGATAGGCTAATGCTTGCTTGAAAACGCCACTTTGTTTTCTTCCTCCAAGGTTAAAAGTCACATTTTCCATTTATTTAGGGAAATGTGCTGCGTCTAAATCATACCAAATAAGGAGACGTGCCTTGCAGTGTGAGAGAAACGTCGACGAAGGGACAAGCAGTTGACAAATCATTTTTTAAATTTGAAACTAGAGGAAAAATGATATGACGTCAACAAAAATTCAAAATTTTTATGAGCAAACAGTAAAAACACATATTGAACGGTTTGACTTTTGTAACTGTGTGTGCGGAGGGATCGGCGAAGTACAGGTCTGATAACGTCAAAAAATGTAGCAATAACGTCACGTATGCACTGTCCAGCTAGAGAATCATACTTTTGTCAATTCTTTTACTTGGGAATTTTCAGTCTAATTCAGTTAATTAATTATTCATTAACTGCAAGCAGTGACGTTGGAAACGAGTTTTGGGTTGCCTTTTAACTTTCATTGACATGCGCACGTCATGGTGTTATTCGTATCAATAAGATAGCAGCAATGTCATCGTTATCATCGCCGTTGTCTTCGTCGCAGTCTTTTTTCTGTGACATCTGAAACTTCATGTATGTACCTAGACTAAGGTTCGAGGTATTTGACAGGAAATTGGTGGAATAGTTGCCCTTTTGCGAGACTTTCTTCCTATTCTAATGCAATTAACCTTGAATTTTCAGCTATATCTGTAGTAAAGTGACATCGAGTGCATAAAAACGTTACATTAAACGTCCAACCAGATGTATGATTTTTTTTCGTTTTACTTTAATCGGTATATCCGTGAACTTTCTACTTTGAAGATGTTACCGTAGTAACAAGGTTTACAATTACGCCAGTAATTATCTTAATCAAGTTTTCAATTTGCTACCTCTCTGATTTACTTTGAAAGTATAAACCACATTTCCTATTACCTTTTTATCAATAATCGAATTCAATGTATCTACTAACTGTAACTATGGCAACAACAAATTGGGTTTTCCTAAGAAGGACATTTTTACTCATGGGAATCTGTATCATGGTTCAGGTATTTCTTAGACGTAACACTTCGTCGCGTGGCACGCCATGTGGGAGTTTCACAGGAATTAATTCCAGAGACCACGGAAGTGATGTCTTCGACTAATTTTGTCTTGCAAACGTGTGCGCAGGTGCAATCTGTGAGGCTATTTCGATAAACAAGTTTTACCACGGACAGAATAGTAATACAATGGTACACGTCTATGGGTGTACTTAATTAAAGGAACAAAATATTAGGAGTATGTGAAGTTATCCAATTTTTTTAATAAGAAAAGATCTGCAGTCTAGATTGATTTGGTTGAGTAACGTCTAATTGTGGGTCGAATTCTAACTCGCCGCTACTGACACAAAATCAAAGTAAAATTTCTGATTAGCGTTTTCTTCCTGAATAAGGCGATCTTAGTTTTGCATTCTATGGCTATGGTTAGCCAAAATCCTTCAATTATATCGAACGTTTGATTACTTTAGTTAAACGGACATAGAACGTGAAAAACAAACTAAATTGCATTATTCAAAGAGGCTTTATGCCACTGAAATAAAAGTCAAAGTGTTAACTAATCATTTTTACGGTTTGTTGGTAAAGATTTTGAATTTTTGTTCATGTTAAAGCATTTCCTTTAGTTAAAATTTAAAAAAAATCTCCCAAAAGTCAAAGCACGCCTCCTTTTTTGGTAAGACAAGACACATACATAGCACATTTCCCTTATATGAAAAATGTGACCTTTGAGCTTTCACGTAAACAAAACATTGGAGCCAGCTTCAGTCCGAATTTTTTAGCGCACATACGTATTATTAGGGGCGGAGAACTTGAAAACAGTACTGAGATGAACGAGTATATATTTCGCCTGCGTTTCAAAATATTGAATATGACGATTTTTTCTGGAAATTCCTGCATTGTTCCAAGTAAATATCTCTCACGTTAGCATACCCAAAAAGGAAATTCGCTTTGATGTGTTTATAAGGTATTTTTACGGGTTTTCGTGTTCATCTTTGGAGCCTTGTGACACAACATTCTTCAGTAAAAATTCAGGATGCAATTATATTTGCAAAAAAAATATGATAAACTAATTAGACTAGACTTATTATTTGAAAATTTCAGGTAAGGGTTTTCTAATAGATGAAAATAGGTAATATCTATTGTGTCAATGTGAAATATACTGTACATTGCCTGCAGTGTAGGATTTTACATATTGAGAATAAAACCGGTAGCACAGCATAAATGTATTTCTGAAATCGGCAATAAATTAACTACTGTATGGGTTGGAAAACATTGTATTTTACGCTTAATTTTTCTCTTGGTGTTAAAGTTAGACGGTTTCGGTATCGACTAGTTTATAGAATATTAAGTTCAAATTCATATTTTTATAAAATAGACGCCTCGGAGTCTTTTGCTAGTACATTTTTACGCAAGACCCAGAAATTGTGACACATTTATTTCTGTAATGTGAAGTCACTAGATTTTTTGCGTGGTGTATGTGTTTATATCATTATGACTTGTGTTGTACAATTTTTTGAGCTTTTGGGAAAAAAATGTATCAAAAAATTCAGTCGAGCAGATAACCGGAAATTCACGCTGTAAACTCTCGTACTTAGTACCGTGAAATTTCAACGTTGCAAATTCCAACACTAGAATGTATGGGTCATGCACGGGAGCTGGCATTCCATTCCGACAGTTCTGTGAATCAACCTAGCTCACCACCACGCGAGTGCGCACGTGAGTGCGCACGCGATGCGCATGCTCAACTCGAAACAGTGATATCGTGTATTGAGAGTGAAAATCAGAAAGTTCATGCGCTCTGACGACTAAACTAAGAGAACTGAGCAACTTTGCCTCACTCTCATGTACCACTTCTCGTCGTGCGATTCGCTTGCAATTCTTCAGTCGCAAAAAATAGGAAAATATTCGAAACAAAGTGGGGATTACCAAATTGTTTTCCGTAATTGTGAGCAGAAGCACCTCTGACAAAAATGTGAAATTTACATGGATTACTGAAAAGTCACATGTGATTAAATTAATTAAATTGATTGGAATTCTCTTGAAAACAGATTGATTTTGTTTCACGATGTCAGTCTTTAATTATACTTCCCATTTTATGGAGTAGCGTGGGGGCACTTGCGATCGACAGTCTTGCCTGAATCCCAAAACGTTTTATCTTATTTGGTACAACACACACAAGCAATGTTATTTGGAAGGGCAAATCGCAGACGATTGCAATTCCATTATCAATTACGACTACATATCGTTTTGCAACAGATATGTAATCTTGTTTAATGTTCTAAGACTTGTACTTCAATTATTATTTGCCATGCGAAACATTTATTGTATATACCCGTTTTTGTGTCGATCGGGGGCACGCATTTCTGGCAAAATACATTGTCTTTCATAGGGATTGGAATGTGAGTCAGATTTTTATTGGATGTCTTCGTTTAGGAGGTGAAGTCATTTTCACAGTAAATCAGCATTAATTTGTAACTTTAAAATATGGTAAGAACCGAAGGTAAATGAACCTTTGAACAGTTGCTGATCTACAGTCCTGCTCTGTAAAGGTGTGGCGATAGAACAACTATTGTGAATTAATTCACTCACCATGGGGAGATGAGCCCTCACTTCTCCAGGAAACGGCTGTAAAGAACTACAGAGACTTACCACGCACAAAGAAGACGGAGCTTGAACTACAACCATTCATGCGCAAACACACTTGCCACGCACATCTGTAACTCAGCTGAAGTTTGCGCTTTGCACTACAAGCGTGGTAAGAGTTATTGCGAGTATGATAAGTGCTTTTGGTGAGTGGTAAAAAGCCTGAGGCCCGTAGCAGGGGTTCGATGCCACCCCTCAAACTGCTAAAACGCTTACGTTATCCCAGGTAAACTCCAACAGAGGACGATTCATTGTAAATACGTCGTCCAGTTGTTGACCTCTGATGTCACTGAATACCGCTGTCAGACTGTCGCCCACACTTTGAATAATTAGCTGGCGGTCAAACAAGATGTGGAACGGAAACATCTTGAAAAACGTACTGCACGGTAACGTTCTTAGGTGGCTTTCGATGTTTGTTTTCTGTGTAGCCTTCTTTTTAAAGCCCTTGAAGTGAACACGAGGAAAACGTTAGACATTCATTAAAACAATCGTTACATGCCGCATAGACTTTCCGTCACGAAAACTAAGTTTTGATTTAGACCATTTACGCTTATGAAATTGGTCCTTAGCTAAAAATTACAGGCAATTTCAGAGCTTTGAAAGCACTGACAGTTCGCGTTTATTTGGGATCAGGTGCAACAAAGTTGCTTGTCTCAGCGTGTCATTTTATGCACCGAGCATGGTCTCAGCGAATACTGAACTGTGATAAATCACCTCTCATCTGAGAAAAAAGCAATAAGTCCCTGATTACACAACGACACTCGAATCTCACTGTATTTACCCACAATGCCGTAAACATCCGTCAGGCACATTTGCTGCCTCGTTTTTGTGCCACTGGAGTTTCACATGTATTTGTTGTTGTCGGGTTATTTTCGAGTTGTTCTCGGTTGCATTACTCTATTCGTCTTTCTAATGCCAACGAAGTATTATTGCTGTGTTGTGGGCAGCAATTCCGACGTGAAAAAGTTTGATAAACTGGGTTAATATCCGTGGATGCGTGATCTGAAATTCTTTCCATTCCCAACATCAATGAGAAGCACGAAAATGTGCCTGATTTCCAAAACTAGGTAACGCGCTTTCTTATATCCGGGACAAGGGAGAGTTCTATCGCTGTGTAATCCGGGACAGCCCTTTTGTATGGCAATAAGTGGACTCAATCGAAATTTCGCATTTTAGCCGCTTTCGTCGTATTTATCTGGATAAAAAACGAAAACCAAACTACGCCTTTTCCTCCCATAAAATCGGTTTCATGTCTTTCCGTTTCTATTTCCGTTAAAGGAGCATGCCACCCAAAAAACAAACTAATTTGTATCAATTTAGAACGAGTAGTTCTACTCCATAACGACACAAATGACGGCAGACGGAGGTGTTGAAATTATCCAATTACGTCATCGGTTTCACACGCATTCTGTTCAGCAGTTCACAACACGGGTTACTGGTGTCAGCTTATCGCTTGGAGTCATCGTTTAGCACCAATAAATCATCAAACTTCGATGTAAAACCCTTAAAAATACACCGAGTTCTTACAAAAACGTGTTGTTTTATTTCGCTCTCACGGATTTATTGGTATTTGGACACACCGTAGCCAACAAAGTTCGGCAGGCCAATAAGGTCCGTAGTAGGAGTTTGGAGTGTGTTCGGAGATAATTTCGAAGTATTTTCCGTGATATACAGACAGGAGAACCAAGATCTGTGTTGTTTAGACTTGTGATTTTCTGAGTTCTAAACACAAAACGCTTGTTATCCTGGCCAGTGACTCGGAGCCCGATCAGGCCCGTCGCGGCCGGCCGGATTGACTCGTTATCCCGGCCAGTGGCTCGGAGACTGATCAGAAATCACGAACAAACTAGCCAAAGTTCAGTGGAAACTAAACTTCCAGTCAAGAAAAAACTATACTAGTAAGCCAAAGTAATGTGCACGTGATTATGCTGGTGAATTAGCCACGAAACTGCAAATCTACTTACTCGTCGGGGGCCGCAAATTCAGTTCCGCTTTGGCCACAGCACCGTCAGGGCAGAAGTTGTACATTGACAATCATTATTTGAGTAATGTAAATGTAAATAAAGATTGCCCTAACACCTGGTCGTGGGGTGGAAATCGAGTTGTTTCACAACAGTTTCTGCCAGCAAACACTAAATTAGCATGAGCTCACACGGCCTCGTTGTCCCGTCAATTAGTTTTATTGCACCTAAAGCCGGTAACGCAGTGACTTATTCATTGCTGGCTTCTCAAATCATTTCGTGCACTCACGAACACCCAAAGGCATTACAAACTGCATCTAATGAGACAGACTTTGTTTCAGTTTTATATAAGTATAGGTTAGGGTGAGAATAATTCATTTTGAAGCAGAACACCCAGTAATAAACGCCAACATGGCAACTCGCAAACCCGACTTAGGACGAGCTATAGCGGCTCATCAATCCCGACTTCGCAGGTGGATCGTTAAGTTTTACAAGCTATCAATTCGAACAGGAATACAGTGATGAAGAAATACTAGAGAGGCGCCGTGAACAAGCTCAGACAACGGAACGTATGGAGTTATTTGGTAAGCCGGCATTCGTGAGGCACTGTCGACGTCGTCTGCAGGCCACAGACACGGAGATGTTTCACGGCCTCATACTTGCTATTTACAGCGTACATTTCCTTCTTCACTACCATGAGCCACTTCCTAAGCATTTCGGACTGTCGAGGAAGTAAAAAAACGATATACTCGCTTTCCTCGCGGCTGCTTAGTTCGGACAAGCGGGAACGATACACTGCAACATAGCGGCATTCACTCTGCATATGAACCACTGACGTCGCTAGCGTCGTTTCGCACCTTCCTCACAGGTTAACGCGACACCTCTTGGCAAGGTAAGGTCGACCGTATGCGAGGCGATGTGGAAATAGACCGATTAAGACGGCAAAAAAGACTAATTAAATCGGGTGGCATTCGCCTTTAACAAATTAAGATATGCGCTACATTGGACATGCACCATTTTCGCAAAATTAGGCTTAGGCAACTCTATAGAAATCTGAAGCGTTTTCTTAACTTGTGATACTTTCAATGCTTCTATTCGGGTAGCAGATACATCGATTTTATGAGAGCAAAAATTGCAAGCGCACAAAATGAGGTTCTCCGCCAATTGGGTGGTCAAAAACAATTCAGAAACTTTTTCTATTTAAAATGATAAGAATAGTCGTAGTAGTAAACAAAGAAGGACAGGCACCAATTCGATGATTTTGAGTCAGCGCCCCCTTAAAAATTAAATCTAGGTCAGACATATGGAATGCTGGGTTGTTGAGGAGCAGAACTAACTTTTTGGTTCTTGACTACAATGCTACAGAACTTTTGAAAATTTAGGACTTCAGGCTTTGTATTTTCAGAAAATATAAACTTTCCCACAGTTAAATTATGTATTTGTAAATATTGGTTAAATACGCAGATTACACGATAAGACCGGGCCGATACTGCGGCCATTCTCAATTATAAGAGAGTTCATACAGTTGTGGGTCGACATAAGCGACACCTATTACATGCATGTAAGTAAAACTAACGAATTGCTCCATGACAAACAAATAGAGAATATAGAATCAGTTAAACTTGTGCCCTAAAAATATGTGTCAGGTAGTGGCGATGACCGCATTCGAGGACAAACCTTACCA
>NMRA01000932.1:67797-95330 GCA_002633005.1 Phoronis australis | reverse complement strand
ATAGTAAGAAAATTCAGGAGGTATGCTACATGTACACAGCTCCAGGTGAGATACTGCTTTGGACATTCAGAGTAACTAAAAAACAGGTAATTTCACAGTCTCAAAATTTCCTCTTGGAGGTGAACGTTACCTGTGCATGTGGGAAGTACAGTAACACAGCCAATCATTCTGTAGTTCAAAGGTCGCATGACATTCCATATGACTAAAGACTCCACATGCGCACACAACGTTCGCCTCTGAGGGAAAATTTAAGCCTACCAGGCTCAAGGTGTTCTGAATGATCATTGGACTATGAGGAATTGTATTAATAACTAGAACAAACAATTTTATGATGCAACTTACAGCTATCACCTTCCGCTCCTGTTCCTTGGTGGGTTTGTCTTCTTGTTGTTTAAGAAGCATCTTCAGTGCCCGTCCATGATGTTGGTAAGCTTTGGCATGACGAACACTAAACTGGAATACCTGTAACGGACATGACACCCGAGTAGAGTACAGCACATCAAAAAAGGTAGATAGACCTGTACACGCCCACATGAACTGACTTGTGTTCTACAAACATGGCATTGGTATGTTCCACGCAACACTGAGATTTGCAGTTTCGGTTAAACACAGGCTTCAGTGAGGCAGTTTACAAGCTCTGCTTAATATGTTCGTGTGGGAATAAATAAGGAAGTGAAAAGAAATTATTTCAAGTAAAATCGTTTTTTCTATTTAAGCTATCCAATTTCTGCACTACATGAACTAAATTCAATTTGAATTAAAACCCAAAACAGTAACATGTGTAGCACACAGATGTGAGTCATCACATTCTGGACAAAAACCTTCACGAGCAGGGTGGTCAGGATAAAATGACAGACAATGAAGTCATTCAACTGGCTGGCAAACACACGAAGCAATCCTTTAGTCAAACTGGCATATGAGCACCAGTAAACCAACTGCTTTGGACGGCAAAGGTTAAAAACTTCTTGATTGCTATGCCAAACATTCTACACTAAAGGTCACCGCATGAATGAAGCAATGCAGACTTTCAGTAAGCGACTTTTAAAGAAAATACCGAATTATTACTTATAGTTGAATTTCTGAAATTCTAAGTATATATACTAATAAACGTATTTATAGAATTAATGTTTTATGGCCATAAAAAGCCAGTATTTTAAACCTCGCGTGGCTTTTAAAAATTAATTGATTACAATTAATCACAAAAATGATGATTCACCTTGGAGTCATTTATATCTGTCCACTTCTGTAGCTCAGCTAATGTCTCATCCAGAGTCTTCAGAGTTATCTCCCCTTCTACAGTGTCACCACCCCCATTGCCTTTTAACTTTTCCTGCAAGATGTCAGCCTGTGCACATCCCAGTCGCACCAACGCGTCAATGAGGCTAGTCTTGTTTTTGTCCATTTCACTAAACAGATGGCACAAAAATGGTGAGAAAAACATGATAACATGCCAAAAACACAGTAAAAATTATTCAGTTTGAAGCAGTGAAAAATAATTCATGTATATGAATCTGGCCCAAAATCTAGATACTTACTCACCATTTATGTCATCTTAACAAGGACGAATAGTAGCACTGTCCAAACTTGGAATAGACGTGATATACAAAATTAACATTCCATTTTGCAAGTAGATTTGACAAGATAGGTAGTCGTTTATATGTTGAAGCAAAATGGATTAAGACTTCGTAACAACAAAATGCACAGCGTCAAAATGAAGGACTTTACAAAGCTACACTGTGTTTATAATAGTCCCGCATCTATCCTAACTTATGATTGTGATACAAGCCTTTGTTAAGCTTAGGTGGGTTCCTAGAAAAATGTTCAATTTTAGCCAACTTCAGAGCATCATATGTCAGAAATGAATTCACATGAAACTGTCAGACACTATAGTGGCATCAACACACAGACACTACAGTGTCGTCCACACACAGACACTACAGTGTCGTCCACACACAGACACTACAGTGTCGTCCACACACAGACACTACAGTGTCATCCACACACAGACACTACAGTGTCGTCCACACACAGACACTATAGTGTTGTCCTCACACAGACACTATAGTGTCGTCCACACACAGACACTACAGTGTCGTCCACACACAGACACTATAGTGTTGTCCTCACACAGACACTACAGTGTCGTCCACACACAGACACTATAGTGTTGTCCACACACAGACACTATAGTGTTGTCCTCACACAGACACTACAGTGTCGTCCACACACAGACACTATAGTGTTGTCCTCACACAGACACTACAGTGTCGTCCACACACAGACACTATAGTGTTGTCCTCACACAGACACTACAGTGTCGTCCACACACAGACACTACAGTGTCGTCCACACACAGACACTACAGTGGCGTCAACACACAGACACTATAGTGTTGTCCACACACAGACTTACCATAGAACAAGTTACTCCTGAAGCAAATTGTCGCAAGGTTTGGACACTTTGGGGATGCTCTTTAAATTTGTCCAACTTACCCCGCTTGTGACAACTTACTCCACCTTATCGAGGTGGGGTAACTTGTTCTAGGGCAATTTTTGCCACTTCTAATTTGTGTATGACCGCAAACATGGGGCAAGGCAGAAGTAAATATCAGCTGTGGTTACATACAGACGGGTTTTCTTTTGCGTGTCATACTCGTATCAGGTGTTCTTTGTCATGCACAGAGCGGCAATTTCTGCCTATGTTGTGGACGCTCCACTTAAAAGTCTGGTAAGTTGCACTAGTGCACTAGTTGCACTAGGGTAGGCTGTGTGTGGACGGGACTAATGCTTTATGCACACTATTAACCAAAAGGTTGTTAGGAATTGTGTTTACAATCTTCCACTTTTGCATGAGGAGCTATCAAAAATAAGACTTATGTGATATTTATGATTTTTTAATGCCAAAAACCAAACGATAATTTAGAAAACTGTAAAGCATTTTTGACATTTCATCTTGAATATTATGAAATTCGGTCATGTCGTTGATCCTGTTGTGTCGCTGAGTGTACCAACTAATGACATTATTAAGTCAAAAATCAAATGCTACGGAATTTCTGCTTTCAGAAAATATATTCTTTTACCAAGTTAAATTCTACATTTTTTGTGTAAAGATTTTGCTAAATGACTTTTGGATAAGGCCCTACATAACTAGAAAGCAAATGGTTCTTAGATTAAGGAAACAAAGCTTACATTTTGACTAATGCTGCATCAGGTCTACTGTCGTTATTCTTTGTTCCATAATACGTAGCTAGTACTCCCTGGTCGACACGGGAGACAACTTCTCGGGCAGCGGCTATAACTTCAGGGAGCCTCTTCAACCGATCCTGTAAACAACACCATGATTACATAATATTGTTAAATCAAACAAAATTTCAAAAATAACACAAATCATCCATCATCTTAGGCATCCCAATGCTATTTAGAGTTCTCAGCAAAATACGGCAAAACCTCACTAACTTTCAACAAAATAAATTGCCGAAAATGACCCTTTTTCATTTCTACGGGTTTCCAACATTGCAGTGAATGCCCACATTTAGTACTGTGTTTCATGGAAGCCATGGACCAGAACTTGAAAAGGGAAATGTCATATAATTTTGCACAATATATGTTTCACAAAATATGAAATGTTGCTTGTCATCCATATTACATCCAACGACGTTGAGATTTTAGTGTCTAGTAGTTGAACAAACACTTTTGATATCCATCGAACACTGAAAAATACCATAATGTAATTTTTTGTTCCAGTCACCAAACTTTGCAGTTTGAAGACTAAATAAATGAGAAGTATTTGTTTTTACTTTGTTCCTTTTACAGCAACCGATTTGGCAAGTACCAGCTCACCCACTATGACCTCAGATTGTCTGTGGCCGTTCCAATCTGAACTTCACATGCTCAACAAGACCTCAAAATTGTGTCGCTCAACTTACTAAGCATATCTTCAAGACACAACATTTTCCGGTGCTTTGTTTTCCAACAAACTCGTCTACATAATTTTGAAGTTTTCCAGAACACACAGGCATCAAAATGTTTTATTTTTGCAGTCGCTTGCCGCTTGGTGAAATGAGGTCTCATAGGTCTTATTGTCTGATTGTACAAAGGTATTATAGATTCGGACCAATCCAAGGCAAAAGAATCTAGTCTATCATTTCTGGGAAATCCGAGCTTCTGGTAAGTTCATGAAACCTGTAACGCAAAAACGTTATGCCTGCCACCTTGACCGATCATTGTGCCATTTTCAAGTAAGGGTACTTTAAACTTTTTTGGGATTTCAATTTTTATTTGCATGACCTGCAGTTAGAAAAAATTAAAGGAACGCATTTACGGCAACACTAAAACTGTCAGTATTTCACAATGATTTTCCAAGAAAAACGGTTTGGGCAAAAAAGCATAAGGGCTGTTCCAGTAAAATCCGTGTGGGAGGGGTGAATGGCAGTAGAAATAAAAATTCATGGGTGGTGGTCTTCAGAAAAAAACTCAAATTATGGGTGGTCGTTCCTGTAAGAAGTGATGCATTAAAAATGCGGGGTGGTATTTTTTGACCTGTTAATGTTGACAAGTTGGTTACTTCAGCGTCAAAACTAAAAAATAAATGCAATTGGCATACATCCTAACTTATCCCAATACAAAAAAGCCCATATTGCCAGTGAACAGAGTGCAATATCTTCACTAAGCCATTAATCAAGTCATGGGCAACTTGATTTGAGCCAACTGTTAGTCTGCAGTCCTATTGAATTGAAAAGTTATGCAACACTAAACTGGTGTTAACACATATAAGAAAATTGATGATTTTTAAATAAAAAGTATGAGGAGTAAGATAAACAAGTTCCAATATTCACTTGACATAGAAGTATAAAAGAGTTCGTGGAGACAGTTTGAGATTCATAGATCCTTATAATTGAAAAAATGTTCATTGAAATTATAGACACATGGTGAACAGAGACACCTGGTGGCTGCCAAAAGTATTGCTCACAGGCTACTTTAGTTTTTGACAATATTGGACAAGACAACTAGTTCTTGTCTGTCAATCATCTAAGTTCTTAACAGGTCCTCCTGGAGGCAATTTGTTTGCAAGTATTGGATTTTATATTTCAATCTATAAAAATAATAAAAAAATTATGGGTCATGGGTCGGAGAAATAAATGAAAAATATGGGCGGTGGGTACGAAATAAAAGTGCCTTCCCCCCTCCCATACAGATTTTGCTGGAACAGCCCTAACTGATTCTGGTCTATGTTCTTTTTTTGAAAATTGAGTTGGCAGTGCTGTATTTTTAGTTGCTCACTTTTTTCAATAACAGAAATCTCCCCGGTACAAGGAAATATGATGTGGGATTTTTTTATTCGTTGCTTGGCAAATCAGTTTCAAACCTTGCTTAACCTTGTTAATGCGCCTTTTTACAGCTTTCCAAAACAAAACACGAAACCTTGGCAGAAAGAAATAAAGGAGGATATTTTTTAATGGTGAGCACAGAGTTGGGGTAAAAACCAGAACCAGCTTTGCTGTTTTTGACCTAACTTCCAAATTGCAGAATTTCATCCACGGAGCATCGAAAGTGGCATATCAATTGCTGCCTCGCACTGAGAAACCCATTGGATATTTGAGGTACTACCAATTTTGGATTAGAGATCTCAGATCTTTCCAATCTTGCCAGTTGCGAGTTTTCTTTGTGCTGGGCACAGTTTTACATTCAATAAAAATCAATGATCTCTTGAAATCTATCTCTACAGAACTCCTGGCCAGAACTGTTCACTGGAGTATGAAACCACCTAATGTGATAAATGTAAGGTCCTTAACTGTAATATAAAGTAGAATTAATCAAGTACCTTGTGACCATCAATGGCTTGTAACCAAGATGAATACACGGGCAAATGGTCACCATATTCAGCCTTTAACTCTTCAAATAACTTCCGATTGTCTTCTAGCCTATAAAACAGTCAACAGCCAGATTACAATTAACCAACAAGGACAGTATTTAAGTGGAGTGGATCAAACTCTGTGTGTAGAGAGGTGACAGCCACGTGACTATATAGAGAAGAACAAACTCTGTGTGTAGAGAGGTGACAACCATGTGACTATATAGAGAAGAACAAACTCTGTGTGTAGAGAGGTGACAGCCACGTGACTATATAGAGAAGAACAAACTCTGTGTGTAGAGAGGTGACAGCCACGTGACTATATAGAGAAGAACAAACTGACACTTTTCTAACTTGTGTAATTCATGAGAGTGATTCACACCACCATAAAGCTGTTTTAAAATAAAAGCAATTTTAGTGCTGTTTCGACAAATTTAGTTGCCATTCACAAAGTCAAAATCCTATCCATCCATCACCTTCCAGAAGCTAGTAACCAATAGTCATACAGCCATTACTATCCATCACCCTCCAAAAGCTAGTAACCAATAGTAATACAGCCATTACTATCCATCACCCTCCAAAAGCTAGTAAACAATAGTAATACAGCCATTACTATCCATCACCCTCCAAAAGCTAGTAACCAATAGTCATACAGCCATTACTATCCACCACCCTCCAAAAGCTAGTAACCAATAGTCATACAGCCATTATTTAATGGTTACATCAGTCACGTAATCGCCAACAAAACTTTCAAGTTGTACGTTTCTTGCTGATGCACAAATTTACGCTAAACTTTTACTCTCCACTAAAACCTTTTTGCAGCATGTTCATATTCGTGGCAGTAATGAACTTTGGTGATATTGAATGCAAGTAAGATTTTAGTGATCAGACCCATGAGTTGTATTATTGCCAGAAATAAAGAAGAATAATGTTCTTGAGCACTTTATGGATTCACAATATTCACTGGGTGGTGCTAATTAAATGTAGATACATCTAAATAGATTGAGAGTAATTCATCAGTGGGGCATAAACAGTCCACTCAAAGTGATCAGAATGCAGGTACTTCTACAAGTAAGACACCAGTTTCACTAGTACCATCTAGTGAATTTCGAGTTCTCAATTGCACCCCACGGGCAAGTGGTGATACGTGAATGAATGTTTACCTCATGTTAGTTTGACCAAAGCAGGCTTACTGAAAATGTCCACTGACACAGTAAACCCTCACTTGCACATAAATATAATGCTGACAATGTGGTTAAAAAATGGAAATCTGACACTGAATCTTATCACTCCTTCCAGACATCTTACTTAGGAATCCATCCCATCTTATCACTCCTTCAGACATCTTACTTAGGAATCCATCCCATCTTATCACTCCTTCAGACATCTTACTTAGGAATCCATCCCATCTTATCACTCCCTCCATACATCTTACTTAAGAATCCATCCCATCTTATCACTCCTTCCAGACATCTTACTTAGGAATCCATCCCATCTTATCACTCCTTCAGACATCTTACTTAGGAATCCATCCCATCTTATCACTCCTTCCAGACATCTTACTTAGGAATCCATCTGCGGACGCCGGACGCCGCCCGGATGGACAGACGGACGGACGGAGATGACGGCATAATGCGTCCACATATAAATATGTGGGCGCATAATAAAATGCGCGGACAGAACATTTGAAAAAAGCGGAAATCCGCGTTTCCGCAGAAAATTCCAAGCTCTGAAGATAACCACTGGAATGCATTTTACAGCAGTAGATACATTGTCAGCTGCTACCAATACAATCATGGTTGTATCAGTTGCTGTCCTGCTGGTAAGTTACCAGCTATTGGGGCAAGTGATCACAGGACGCAGGAGAAGCAGTGTTTGGGATCAGGATAGATGAGCAGACTACAATGACATGGACGAGAAAATGCTGTCTGACAGTAGGTGATGAGGCCAAAAGCACACTTGGTTCTGGTGTGCACCCCAATGAATTTTGAGACATGTGTTCACCAACTGAAAATGCCTGCTAGCATCAATTTCAGCCAAGGCCATGTAGTTTTAGAAAGCTACACAAAGGCACATAAACAAGGACTGAAATGAACTACCATCATCTGCCAAGTGATGAGGAAAAATCATGGATCAGTTTTGCTCTTCTCAGTTTGATTGCATTTTTTGAGAAAGCGATCAACTAAAAAATACCACACCAGAGACGCGATTTTCAAAAAAAATAAACATAGACCAGAACCAACATGACAAGTCCCCAGCAAAATATAAATTAACCTTTTATTTTATTGCTCATTCCACCCAATGCCCAGTTCAACATTTCATAAAAACATGGAGTCCAAAGGCTATAATTCACCAAAAGATCATTTCACTCTGCTCACTAAACATAAACTTACAGGTAATATAAAGTTTTTCAATGTAGGTAACGACTTGTCCATCTCATCAATCCACCTCTCCAGCTCCGTTACATGGCTGTCACTAAAAAGTGTCCTCTCTGCAACCAATAAAACATAAACATGAGAGCTTTAAGCCACATCAGCAGGCCAAACAAGTGAAACAAAATAAGAACAAAGAAATTTGTTAAGCCCAAACACCTTCATTATGAAAACATTTTCAAACGTCTTAAAACTTGTCTTATTCCATGACTAGACTTTCTGTGATAATTGCAAGCAGCATGAAATCCACACTTTCCGTCAAAAAACTTTCGACTTAAGCTGCTTAATCAGTATAAAAAAGGCCTCACCTTATTCAAAAAGGCCTCACCTTATTCAAAAAGGCCTCACCTTATTCAAAAAGGCCTCACCTTATTCCTTCCTCAGTTCAAAAGACAGCAGCAACTAATCAGTAACAGCTATATTGACACACTGTTCACCTTAATACTGTCTATGCAGAGGTTTCACCTCAGGGTTAAAAGCATCAACAGGAACGAATTGGTATATGAGAAACAGTTATACACTTTTTGAAAAATCTCAACAAGCACACATCAAGCACACCAACCAGAAATCTTAGGCTGACGACAGACAACCATTGTTGTTCACAGCCATTGGCACTATTACTGTACAACAAAGTCTACCAATACATACTTTTATGGGCATCTCGTGCCGAACTATTTGGGGTTGCTATGGCAGCACCAGCATCCAATAATATCGACAAGATCTGGAATGAGCAGAATGCAGAGACATAAAAATTCCATGATGGAAACTCTCTCTTACAAACCTGCCTTCGTTTGATTTAGGCCACTTACCGCTATAAAATTGGTCTCGACTCATTCCACGCCCAACTGAGAAATTTTTGCACTAGGCAAGATCCGATAGTTCATTAGTGTTCAAGACCAGGCTCGGCATTTAAATTCATCCTCCATGACAGAAAAAATTATTGCGCCTGATCTCAAGTAGTTAATCTCGATATTTCCCAAAACTAACGATCATTCATAACCTGAGTAACAAACTACTTAATACCACTCTTATAATGGTAAGGGTCATATGACAAACATTCTTGTAAGTAGTAAACAATGGCTTTAAAAATCATACTACACTGCGAAAAAACGTTATTAAGTCAAACCAGTTTTGGACAGTTGCATGCACGCTTCTAGATACAGGTCATAACCACAAGCAATTGCAAAAGGTATTTTGTGTTCCTGAAGCGTTTGAAGACAGAGAACCAAAACATCACATGTTTCTTAACAGGCACCCAATTCAAAGTGTCAGAATATAGTCTGACAGTATTATTAGTTGTATTGTTTTGTTTTGTTATTCAGTTTGATTTGCATGACCCCTGAGTTAAGTACAATGATGATGTAATTTGTTTACTACAGAATAGTATGGAACTTTCTAGAAGACTGAGGTCAGAACAGTGATGATGTAATTTGTTTACTACAGTATAGTGTGGAACTTTCTAGAATTCTGTAGCATGACAGTGATTGATGAAGTCTGGAATATTCTAGAGACTAGTACATGTTTGTAGAATGATTGGGTAGGTTCCAGAAAGTTCTGGTATGTGCTTGAATTGATGAAAAGTTCCAGAACAATGCGTTAGGCTATAAATACACAAGCACGGGTTTGTGTTAGTCAGTTTAAGTCAGTTGAGTCCAAGAAGATCAAGTCAAGAGATCAAGTGAGTTCAAGTAAGTTAATCAGGAGAACTACAGTTGAGTTGCAGAATCAGCAGTTACAGCGATAGTCAATAGAGAGCCAGCTATAGAGACAGCAGGTTATTGAATCGAGTGTAACAGTTGCTGGAAGTATCTCAGAAGTTCAATACAAGTCACGGCTTCGCAGCACTGGCTGGAGCATAAACAGACATTACGTCGGACGTTTTGTTTGAGTAGGCTTGTGAACGTATACGGTCGGGATTAATAAAGGATTAACTCGAACCAGTCTTCAGTCAATCTTCGCACCGAAAGCTATTAGCACCGGTCTGTAACAACCTGCGCCCACCCACACACGGGGAAAAACGTGACACAAAGTCTTCAGCAGAGGATTAGTGGGAGTTCATTCTGTGATGGAACGGTCTCAACTTTAGCTCCAGAGTTATGAACAACCTACACATCTGAGACATTTTTATTTTACTCCAGTTTGGAGGTTATCATTGAATAGAAGGTACCCCACATAGGGGGTTAGAAAGTATGCTTGTATCCGGGGATAAGGATTTATAGTGCTTATAAAAATATTTGACTGTTGATCACTACATATGAATAGGTGGGCTCATAATCAAAATGAAATGGGAATTGCCTTACTTTTTGTGATGAATTACGTCACGGCTTTGTTTTATCAATATCTTACTGCAAGCCACATTTGGTGCTCCTCAAAATAAGAAAAAGAATGAACAACTGTTTGATCATGTCAGCTGCATGATGATTGATCTGTGGCCATAATCGTGGAATTTGATGGAATACATTCTTAAGTTTAGGTAAATAAGCCCCAAATTATTGAAATTATGCTATCCCTGCCAAACCTCAAATTACATGGAAAAATCAGATTCTCTGAATTTCGTCTCTTTGTATTATCTTGGAAAATCCATTTCTCTATAGAACTTCACTAAGAAGAAACTGAGGCACACATCAGCACTTACCTTTTCCAACTTTTCTGCTAAAGATGAAATCTGACAAAATGAGAGGGCGAGTCTGAAATAAAAGTATAAAAGTGACAGCCCCAGTTGACAACTATTCTAAAAATAGCTTCTTCTCTAACCAACATTCAATTTCAAAAATGATTGTTTTCACACAGTATAGGCTAAAAAATCGGATTAGACACTTCCCTGTCATGGTGAATACCAGCGGAAACAGCAAAAATCACAAACATTCAGCTTCATGTCTGGTCATTCTCAGTAATGAGGTATAGATACTATGTCACTGAACTCCACTTCATTTTGTCCAATTATGTTGGGGTATACTGTGTACTGCACTGCTTACACACTGAGAAGCAATTTGAAACTGACAAATACATTACTAAGGGTTAAAATATGTATGCAACACTACCAATTCTATAGAGACGCGTTTAATGTTTAAATACATGCCCGTACTTCAGCTGCTCAAAATTTAGGAAAACCTTTCCAACGTCCACCAGATAATAACAAGAAAAACAAACGTTTGTTCCCAGTTACCACATTTGGACACACATACTTAGTACAATAGTCATGTTTTGAATTCGTTTTTTTTTTGATGAGTGTCAGTCAATAAGTTTTACTAGAACATAGCACACTACTTGAAGATCACACACTTTACTTGAAGATGAAATTTTACAAGAAGGTTACACATTTTACTTCAACATCACACATTTTACTTGAAGGCCACATATTTTACATGAAGATCACACACTTTACTTGAAGGTCACATATTTTACTTGAAGGTTACACATTTTATTTGAAGGTCTAACACTTTCAAGTCCTAGTACACCAAATCAAACAACAGATTTACCTTCTAACCATAAGAAGCTTACATTCCAGTGAAAACACATGATTTGTGGTTATTAGGCTCTGTTCAGCAACATTGAAAGCACATGATTGGCCAGTAAATTAGCATTTTGGACGGTTATTGTACAGTAATTCTCCATTTATTAAACACACAATATGGTTGACAAGTGAAATTCTGTTGTGTCAAATTTTTCCATCGAAAGTAAAGCTTAAGATAGCTTTAGTACACTCCTAGCATTGTTTGCAGTGTGTAGATGTCATTAAACAATATTTGGTAATGTTTCCATAATTTGCACAATGGTAACCAGCCTTTGAATACTTTAAAAATGACAATTTTGGCAATAATTTTGATAAGACTACAAAGAAACTTAGAACCTAAAAATGATTCTGCTCTTAAAGATACTCTTTCCATTTCTTTTCAGATAAAAACTTAATCTGTTCATAAATGAAATTTGACCACAAGCGAATCTAGTTTTAACTAATTCCTAAATAATGCTCTTGACTTTCAACAATCAAATGTTTTCAAAATAAACAGAATATTGAATTTTCAGTTATTTCTGGTGAAACACCACCAAAATAACTGCTACCATTGGACGTCATGGAATTTCACCTTTTGCGAATTGTTTAGTAAAAAGTGCAAATACAAGTAGACCTGTTTCCAGTATTTCAGTGATGTCTCTCAATATTGACAAAACACTTTCTGTGTTCAAAATTGGTCAAAAGAATGGAACAAGCACCCTTAAAAAAGAGTTCCTGTTCAGTGGGTGAGAAGACTTACCCGACATTTGAAGAGAGCTCATCAGTAGCACCAAGGGCCTCAAATATTACGTCATCCTTAGATCGTCGTTCACCAGTGAAGGTTCCCGAGGTTCCTGTAAATAAAGCGAATTGGAATTCTTAATGTAGTGAAGTTTTGGTGTGATGTTGTGAATTTTGTCCTATTGGCAATATTTCTACACACAGTCACAAACACAAGAACTAACAATATGTGAAAGCATACTACTAACCTTTATCTCCAGTCTTCGTGTAAATTTTTGGTCCACTCTTCTTTTCTGCTGACGAACTGAAACAGATCAAGTTCATTAATAAATAACACACTGGAAAAAATGCCCAGGCATTCAATCCTTCATATGAATATCATACTCTCTGAAATCTTCAGTTCGCGAAACTCACCAATAAATTTAAACGATATACAAAATAAATACTTGTATGAAATACCATATTAATCTATCAATCTATGATAATCATATGTTTAATGATGACAGCTGTACAATATGAACTGTGCCAAAGTCAAAGTAAGGCAGACTCAATGAATCAAAAAGCCTGGCATTCCCAGAATAACAGGTCTGTACAATCGTGTCCACAGCACCAGTTGCACTAGAGCAACATGCCCTACAGTAACTTGCCCTAGAGCAGCTTGCCCTCATTTAGCCGAGGGGCCACCTTACAAATCTTACATCATGTGACAAATATGGTGCAAAAATGATTAGAAAACACTATGTGTGTAACTGAGCAATTGCACAGGTGGTAATTATTTCTGCCTTGTCTGCATTATTGTGTCCACACTAAGACTGGCACTAGGACAAGTTGCCCTACCTTGATGAAATGGGGTAAGTTGTCACACATGTGACAAGTTAGCCACCTTGATGAAATGGGGTAAGTTGTCACACATGTGACAAGTTGCCCTACCTTGATGAAATGGGGTAAGTTGTCACACATGTGACAAGTTAGCCACCTTGATGAAATGGGGTAAGTTGTCACACATGTGACAAGTTGCCCTACCTTGATGAAATGGGGTAAGTTGTCACACATGTGACAAGTTAGCCACCTTGATGAAATGGGGTAAGTTGTCACACATGTGACAAGTTGCCCTACCTTGATGAAATGGGGTAAGTTGTCACACATGTGACAAGTTAGCCACCTTGATGAAATGGGGTAAGTTGTCACACATGTGACAAGTTGCCCTACCTTGATGAAATGGGGTAAGTTGTCACACATGTGACAAGTTAGCCACCTTGATGAAATGGGGTAAGTTGTCACACATGTGACAAGTTGCCCTACCTTGATGAAATGGGGTAAGTTGTCACACATGTGACAAGTTAGCCACCTTGATGAAATGGGGTAAGTTGTCACACATGTGACAAGTTAGCCACCTTGATGAAGTGGGATAAGTTGTCCCAGTGCAAGTTCCGTCCACTCTTCTACCAAACCTAGTGAGAATTTTTTCCAGGAGTAACTTGTTCTAGGATAACTCGTAGTGTGAACAGCACATATCTTGGTAACAAGTACACGCATGTGGACAATCAGACAGGCAGACTCTCACTCAGTTTCACATCCAGCCTCTATTAGCATTAGAGTTTGGGGAACAACGGGAGCTTATCTCATGCCAAAGCATGCTTTTTATGCTCAGCTGATTTAAGTTGGTCACATCCTTGATTGACCAATAAAGTTATTCACCAGACTGCCAAGCTAATAGAGGTTGGTTGTGAATCTTATTCTCAGAGTCTCTGCTCATCCTAGTCAGCTAGATAGCTGTATGAAGACTGTTGTCAAAATACAACATTTAGTATACAGCTTAGCCTTGGTACAAAGTTGTATTCTTGAAATATACAGCTTTGAACCGATGTGGGTACTAAAAAGTGGCAAGATGAAATCTGACACAAAATTAGTGTCATTAAAAACTAGCCTTCCTTGAGTAAACTAAATTATTTAACCGTGTTGCAAAAAATGGCATTCTGCTGCTTAAGTTGTGGAGCGATCTTTAGCGATGGCTTTCGGAGCCATGAAATATTGTGCCACCTATTGGCCAGTTTCTTTTTTCGCCGATTCTTCAATCAACTGTTGTTCTTTCACGAGGTTGCATACACGTCCCGACAAATTATCGGAACTGGTTTCACTTCATTATACGTCTTTAGAATTTTGATACCAAAAAAAAAACGAATTTCAGAAGAAACTTTGCTGCTGCCAAGCTATCATCATCTCCTGAGAGATGTCGCAAAAATTTAGGAAATGGCGCATGCGTGTGTCATGAGCGCACTGTTTTCAATATGACGACATAACTTTTCTTTGTTAGAATATGTGGAGGATTACGCAAGAAAATGACGTTTATTAGATTGCTTTCCACTTAAACAGCTGTAACGAGCAAGGCGAGTGTCCTTTGATTGCCAGATTTTACATGCACCCCATCCGGTCTTTAGCTCTAAATGTTGATACAGGTTTCCCGGCCACTTGACGAGCAGAACTACCCTGGCTGTGTGCAATTTCGGGGTCTATGGAAGAAAAACACACAGTGGTACCTTGCTGGGTATTTGTTTACAATATGACGACATTGACCTACACATGTTTTGGTATCGTTCGATTCCTTGCAACGTTGTCTTTCCAAAAATAAATGAATGTATCCCCTACCACATTTCCTCCGTATTTTATCGTCGAATTTCGGTTCGCACTATTTCCCGATTGTCAACTCAAGATTACAGCGACATCTGTTGTTAATGAATGAAACAGTATCATCGATTCTGAATGGTGTTTGTCCGCACGAGATTCCCGCTAAAGTTTTCCTGACATTACTGACATAATATGGAGGAACAATTAGCAGCATTTCACCTTTTTCATTTTTTTAGAATTATAATCATTTGACCATTTTTTCACGAAATTGTCTGAAGTGATACATTTTTCACCAATTTGGACCTCAAAAACAACTTCCGCTTTTTTCGTGGATTCTTGCTAGCAGATGTGTACTGGTACCAGAGTCACCATAAGATCGAATCTGAACCCTTGGGACCGTAACCCGGGCTGGGGTCTCTGTCAATTTGACTTTATGGAGAGCGACGATCTGCAGAAGTCGGTAGAGTAGTTTAGTTTTTGACCATCGGGTGACTCTTTCCATTCAATATGGCGGTATTACTACCAAGTATTGGGAAATAGTGCGAGCAGAAATTTCAAGATAAAATACTAGGGAACGGGGTAGGAGAAATTTCAGTTTGTTTCTGGAAAGAAAATGTTGCAAGGAATTGAATGATACCAAAATCATATGTGTAAGTCAATGTCGTCATATTGTTAACAATTACCCCTTGCTGTATTTTGACGATAGTCTTCATACAGCTAGCTGGCTGGCTATATAGTATATACAGCTTCGCGCTAAGGCTAGGCTCATCCACGCATGGCTCGGCTCGCGTTTAACGGTAGGCCTAACTAACTTGGACACCGCTATTTGACCATCATACAGTAAATGACTAATAGCTGGTGATAGAAATAACCTTGAGTGTCGCGTGTGGTTGCAAATATGCAATGTGCTTGGTTTCAAGACATGTAACCAGTTAAAAACTGTTGGTCTTTTCATGAAAGACGAGCAAACTTTTCCGAACCTGGAGGCCGCCATCTTTGTTATTATTGCCTATCACAATCTTGAGAGGTAAGCACAGTTAGTAATTATTCTTAAAAAATAACAGTGCTCGATGATACTAGCTATAATATAAAAGAAAATTATAAATCAACGGATTTTTAAAAATTATTTAACTTTTTAATAAACAAAACTGTGCTCAGAGTTATACAAAAACTTGTTCGACTTAAAACTAACCCCCCCAAAATATTTCTAAAGTAGAATATTCCCATGACCTCTGAACTAAAAATCAGGTCATATTTATCACCCCACTTGCTTATACCTCAGGTGTCATTTCGAAGCTATGATGGGCAGCCAGATTCCTGCGAATAATGAAGAGATTGTTGTGTCGGCTCCGGGAAAAGTTATTCTTCATGGAGAACATTCTGTTGTATACGGAAAGGTAATCGTTCTTGAGTTAGTCTCAGTGTCCGACTAGTGTCAGTAGTTAGCCATTGGCATTGTTTTGCCGGTCTGTTTTGAACTTAAAGGAGCATGCCACCCAAAAAACAACCTAATTTGTATCAACTGAATTTAGATCGAGTTGTTCTACTCCATAACGACACGTACGGTTGCGCTACCTGACACCTGACAACTGCAAATCTACTTACTCGTCGGGGGCCGCGAACTAATTCAGGCTCCGCTTTGGCCACAGCACCGTCAATGCAGAAGTTGTACATTGACAATCATTATTTTAATAATGTAAATATAAATAAAGATTTCCCTAACACCTGGCCATGGGATGGATATCGAGTTGTTTCACAACAGTTTCTGCCAGCAAACACTAAATTAGCATGTGCTCACACGGCCTAGGTGTCCCATCAATTAGTTTTATTGCACCTAAAGCCGGTAACGCAGTGATTTATTCATTGGTGGCTTGTCAAATCATTTGCACTCACGAACACTCCAAAGGTATTACAAATTGCATCTAATGAGACAGACTTCATTTCAGTTTTATATAAGTATTGGTTAGGGTGAGAATAATTCATTTTGAAACAGAACGCTCAGTAATAAACGCCAACGATGGCAACTCGCAATCCCGTCTTAGGACAAGCTAGAGCTCATCAGTCCCGACTTCGTAGGTGGATCGTTAAGTTTTACAGACTATCATTTCGAACAGGAATACAGTGATGAAGAAATACTAGAGAGGTGCCGTGAACAAGCTCAGACAACGGAACGTATGGAGTTGTTTGGTAAGCCGGCA
The DNA here is from genome assembly GCA_002633005.1 of Phoronis australis. Taxonomy (NCBI): domain Eukaryota; kingdom Metazoa; phylum Phoronida; family Phoronidae; genus Phoronis; species Phoronis australis. Next base: position 77,991 of record NMRA01000932.1, on the reverse strand, counting down.
TTCGTCAGGCACTGTCGACGTCTGCAGGCCACAGACACGGAGATGCTTCACGGCCTCATACTTGCTATTTACAGCGTACATTTCATTCTTCATTACCATGAGCCACTTCCTAAGCATTTCGGACTCTTGAGGAAGTAAAAAAAAAACGATATACCCGCTTTCCTCGCAGCTGCTTAGTTCGGACAAGCGGTAACATTGCACCGCAACATAGCGGCATTCACTCTGCATATGAACCACTGACGTCGCTAGCGTCGTTTCTCACTTTCCTCACAGATTAACGCGACACCTCTTGGCAAGTTAAGGTCGACCGTATGCGAGGCGATGTGGATATAGACCGATTAAGATGGCAAAAAAGACTAACTAAATCGGGTGGTATTCTCCTTTAAGTCTTAACCAGAATGTGATATACTATAAATGGATGTGGTGGTTGTACGTCTGTACATTACGGCACACCACTGTTCAGGCCTGTGGAGGCGGATACCGTGTAATCCTGCTGTTGTAAATTAAAGTGACATATGCTTGTATGTTTCCTTTTTGCAGATGGCGCTAGCATCAAGCCTTAACTTGAGGACCTTCTTGAGACTTAAGCCTGCCACTGGAAACCTACTTATTTTGACTTTGCCAGACATAGGGGTGAATATATCATGGAGCCTGCCAGAGATTGAACAGAAAGTCAAATCACTTCTTCCTATGTGTAAGAGTACAACAAACTGTCTTGTGGATAATTCTTCCATTGTAGTGCATAAATGATTGCTGAAATTGTCAGTACTTTGTCCTATGTTCAAAGCAAAGGCTATCTCCTTTGCTGCGAATTATTACCGCAGTCTTTACAGAAATGATAAACTTCTTAGATGGTTTTTCATTTCTATTTATTCTCTAATGTTTTTCAGGTAAGAATACCAAACCTGACAGAGTTGATGAGGGTGTTATTACACACTTGAAAAGCATTGCTGGTATTGCGGATAACTGTGACACAAAAAGCTTGGCTATTGTGTCTTTCTTGTATCTATATCTATACATCACTGATGGGTAAGTCCCACCCACACACAGACTTACCCTACAACAAGTTGCACTTGTGCAACTTGCTCCACTTTAAGCAAAGCATTTACACGCGTATATCCAATAACTGGTGCAAGGCATAAGTTGTCGCTCTGCACTTGTGTACCTTCACAAAAATGGTGGGAGTTCAGGGTATTGACCTTATATGTATGTAACTATGCAAGCGCGCAGCTGATAATTACTACTTTGCACCACGTTTGTGGCCACACAGCGATTAGAAGTGGCGAAAGTTACCCTAGAACAAAGTACCCAACCTCAATAAGGTGGAGTAAGTTGTCACAAGTGGGGCAAGTTGTACTCGTTTAACTAAAGTCCAGATAGCCTCCAAACCTAGCGTAACTTGTCAGGGCAAGTCTGTGTGTGGATGGCATTTCAATGTTGTGTGTAAGGCTGCTGAACTTCAGCTATCAAAAGGTTCTGCTCTTGTTTGCCTACTTAATACTAACTGTTGTACACTAACTAAAGCGACATTTAAACTCATGGTTTCTGTCAAAAACAAGTTTCAATTTAGGCCACTTACCATGATTATAGAATTGGACTGCAGGTACTGACCGTTCATTATTGATTGAGATAAGGCACGTACAATTTCAGGTCATGGCGTGAAATTTCATGAGATTATTCTTAAAAATTACAAATTGTCAGTTCTTCCTGAGTGCAGAAATTATGTAATGGTAAAATACCAGTAACTGCCTGCTCTACTTGATTGGTTTTCCATTCTAGAGTTCTTCTGTTATTGTAAACGTTTCAACTTAAGAATTGTTTTGTCAACTGTTGATACTAGTCTGTGACTTTGTCTTCCAGTTTTCAACCACTTGAAATAAACGTCTGCTCCAGTCTACCAACCAGTGCTGGTTTAGGCTCGTCTGCTGCTTTCTCTGTCTGCTTAGCTGCTAGTCTGCTCTTACATTCCAAGACTATACCAATGAATCAACACATAGGTAGGAAAAGCTGAGAAGTCAAGCAGCAGTTGAGATAATGAACATGAGTTAGCCATGTTTCTCTGCTTGTTAATTAAGATCAAACTTCATATTTCTGAGCTTGTAAACAACTGACTGTTCATTAGTGCTGGTGAGACTGTTCATTAGTGCTTGTGAGACTGTTCATTAGTGTTTGTGAGGCTGTTCATTAGTGAGCCTGTTCATTAGTGAGGCTGTTCATTAGTGCTTGTGAGACTGTTCATCAGTGAGGCTGTTCATTAGTGCGTGTGAGACTGTTCATTAGTGGTTGGGAGACTGTTCATTAGTGCTGGTGAGACTGTTCATTAAATGGTAGTGAGACTGTTCACTAGTGATAGTGAGACCAAGCTCAAAATGCTGTCTTCTCCCTTTGCAATTCATTTTCTTAGTTTATGTATCCAGCATGATCTCAAGCAAACACTAATGGTCAATTCGTTTCAAGCCCAGAAAGTACTTTTTTGAAAATTGGCATTGCATTACAGCATGTCTTGGTCAAACACTTGCGAATTCAAATTCATTTCTTGAAAACTGAGTTGTTAAAAATTACCACAACTTTGAGAATAATGCTTTGAAATCAGTAGAAAAACGTTATGGGGAATGATGCATGAGACATACTTTCTGAAAGTTTCCTAAGAATCTGATAACCCATTTCAGAGATGTATTGTGGCAAAGCTGTCTTAGTTTGGAATTTTTCTAAGGGTTTATCTGTATCAAAGTGTTTTTGACTGATCTGCCCTATTACGCCATTGACCAAGTGGATTTTGTTGGTTGCTTTCCGGTATTTTAATTCAATTTGTTGGCAACATAATGCATGTAGTTCATTGCAGGTGATAATTCTGATGGTAACCAGTGGTCAGACGAACACCGAAAGCTCATAAACGACTGGGCTTTTCAGTCAGAAGTTATAATTCATGGCAAGCCGTCAGGGATAGACAACTCTGTCAGCACATACGGTATAAAATCCTGAATTTTTACAGTTTTCTGACCTATTTAAACATTCAGTGGGACCTTGTAAAAAACAACTGTCCCTTGGTCCCTTGTAACGGAAACTTTCCATAAAAATGAGGCTGGGACTGTCTGTGAAATGGAAATCCATGGTGTACCTTTTAAGAAAGGCAACTCAAGTGGTAATAAGAATAAAAAACATCATGGTAAAATGCTCATGGTCAGCGTAATTGTTTTATTTGCCTACAGGTGGTGCTTTAGTATTTTGCAACGGCTCCATCAAGCCACTTGAGAGAGTCCCCAAGTTGCGTATCATGTTGACAAATACAAAAGTTCCAAGAAGTACAAAGGTGCTGGTAGCCGGGGTGAGAGAAAAATATAACAAGGTAGGTACTGTTGCATTCAATAACAGTTTAAGGTTCGTGTTCATCAATACAAAAAATCAGATTAACACTCTGACACTGTGCTATTACGTTTATCATATATCAATACATATTTTTGATATGGCTGGTAATTCAATATTTAAGAAGTTTTTTGAGAAAACCTGCAAAAGTCGGCGGAACCACGTCAAAGTTTTAAAGTATTAACCATGCAGTTGTGATGGAGATAGCACCCCATTTAAAGTATTAACCATGCAGTTGTGATGGAGATAGCACCCCATTTAAAGTATTAACCATGCAGTTGTGATGGAGATAGCACCCCATTTAAAGTATTAACCATGCAGTTGTGATGGAGATAGCACCCCATTACCAAAACATAATGTATGTAATGAAATTCAAAAATAACTGTGGCATTCCTGGACCACCTCCAAACCTCTTTATACGCATGTCAAAATGGAGGTATGTTACAGAAAAGTGGTTCACTTTAAAGAACTCATCAGTAAAATAGTAGCAAACTGTTTAATCAAGTACAGGTCGTCCAAAGATCGACTACTGCACCTAGGGAATAAAGCAGTTCTGATGTATAATGAGTATATAATGATTCTTAACTCAACCATATTGTCACATAGTTTCCAGGGGTGAAAGTTGATCTGCCAACATTATCACGTCTTGCAGGTTTTCTCAGAAAACGCCTCTGAATATCAATGCAGATGTTTTGATTTGAAATTTACTCTAAGATTTATTAATTGCCAAAGCAATGTGTAAATACCAGAAACATAATCACTTTTACTTGTTCATTTGTGTTGAAGGGATCTTATCGTTTTGTCAGAAGAAAATAGCAATTGGGGATTATTGTAAGGTGGGGTAGACTCTTTTTGAACTTATTAGCTTTGACATTTGACATTGGCCACACAACAATAAAATCTGTTGTTTCTTGCTGTTGTCCGCCAGACATTGCTCTGGTGATTTTATCAGCTTAAAATACTTGTTTTTCAAGTAGGATTTATGTCCAACAGCAGAGCATTTAAAGGTGCTAGTTTCGTTTTCTTGCTGGGACTGACATCTTCTCTTTAATTTGCTTGAGCATACAAAATACCTAATATTTCAAATATAGCCACATTGGCCTAAATACCTTTAAATTGTTTAAAATCATCAATTTCATTTCAAAAAAACACCAAGAAACAATCCCACCAGTTGATCAGCGTTCAAACTCCTGCAAACACTATCTGACATATGGTAAAATAAGGAATGGCGATGTGTTGTGTTTGTGGTTGTGACAGCTTAGTATTAGACCACGCTGTGGCTCTTGTCACTTTTCCGTGCGACATTGGAGAACCACGGATATGACACAAGTTAGTACAAGACTTAAATACTGGCACTGCGGGGTTCGTTCGTACGTCACACTCATGTCCATGGAGCTAAAAAACATTCAACTGAAGTTGATTTTCTCGTTTTTGGGATATTGAATTCACAATTGTGTTTTGCAGAGCTGTAAATGAATGTTAAATGATGGTGACAATGTAGTCACTTTTCAAAACAAGGTAAATGGTGTTTTAAGCACTTTAAAGTGTTATTTTCCTGCATACTTTTTCTTTCCCCTTGTAGTACAGTGCCATAATGAGCCCAGTGTTGGAAGCCATGGAGGCTGTTGCACAAACTGCAGTGAAGGCAATAGAGGATAAGGTGGACTCAGATCAACAGCTAGCCTCTGTCTTTGAGGTACTAGTAGAAACTGGTGGTTGGATGCGGGTTTTAGAAATGCCATGTAAATTGCTAAATGAAATGCAATTCCTTCGTGATAGACTGTCCCGAGTAGCCAGCTCATTTGAGCTACAAAAAGTTGGAGTTGTTTATTTGAACACGTTGAATATATTGAAATAATTAAGTGTTTATTTGTAACGCAAATTACTGTTGCTCCTATGTACAGCAATAATCACTTACAGGAGTCTGGCATTTTGAGAACCAGATGACATCTGTTCTTCAGTGTAGAAAACTGGTTCTCACAATGCTAGACCCTGTAAGGGACTATTGCCGTCTGTACTGAGGTTGGGCCTATTAATTCTTATCTTTTGTTTTTTATCAGGACTTGGTTGAAATGAATCAACACTTGTTACGTTTAATAGGCGTCGGCCATTCCGCAATAGATCAAGTGTGTAATGTCACAAGCAGACACAACCTTCAGTCCAAACTGACAGGAGCGGGAGGAGGAGGATGCGTGTTCACCATAGTGCCACCTAGTGAGTGCTTATGTTACTTTACTTCAGGCCGATAAGTGTAACGCAATATCGTGGTGATAGACCATCCCAAGTTGTTAGCTCACTTACTTGGTATGATCGAAATTCTTGTGCAAACCAAGTTTTTGTATGGTGGACGACATGCATTTTCACACTCAGACACATTCGCTGTTGTTATTAACATAAGAGCTTGGCGGTGAATTAAGACACGTTCGTTTTCACTTTTCACTATTTTGATGGTCTAGCTCTCTCAAATTGGTGATAGTAGCATGACTAGTTTATAGTCCCCGAACTGCCTAAGTGTGCATTAAAGTCATTTTGTATTGTGATTTATTTTTATGAAAATTTGACTTAAGTATGAAAATTTTGTTGTGACCTGATATTGCTGAGACTGAAAAATTTGTAGACTTGTGACAAATGTGCATAGAACCAAAGATGAACCACCACACTTCCTTAGTGTCCAACTTAACATATTATTTAAAAAGGATGTTTGTGGGCATCGCCTGTGATATTTTTTCAAACATGCCTACCGGTAATATGTAAGTGTCCGTTTTTTTAACGACAAACCAAATGTTGCAACTTTCACGTTAGTAAGTGGTATTTAACTTTTCTAGATACGCCACATACAACTATAGTTGCCGTTCAGCAGGAGTTATCTGCCCTTGGATTTGACTGTTGGGAGACATCTGTTGGTGAATGTGGTGCAACCCAGCATTCTTTGTCTAACATTAAAAACTTGAAGAACATTCCCAGCTCATTTTGGGCAGAATTGAATGGCAGTCTGTGATTTTGGAAAGAGGGGTGGATTTTACAGTTGAAAACAACAACAACAAGGCTGACTTTTCGGGGCCTCCAGTTTACTCAAGGGCAAGGTGACCTACATGGTGTTGGGTCATTCAGTCAACAATGAATCTTTATTAGTTGGTTTATGCAATTCATACACAGCTGCACTGCTCTAGATTAGTGGTGAAATTCTAGAACTGACTTTGAAAGATGTTGTGAGGTGAATTTGGTTTACTTTAACCTGTTCTCGTTTTTCTGCTTGCCTCCAATGTATTAATGTTCAACCGAGCATGATGACGTCAAACAATAGCTGGGGCTTACTCAATATCCAATTGTTTTGCATTAATTCTTAATGTAGCAAGTCTTTCTACAAATTTACCAGGACGTGTCTTTCAAAAGCATCTTTGTTTTATTTTGCATTGATTGGTAGCGATCAAATCAATCTTGAGACATTGCAAAGTTTATATACAGAAATATCATATGCTCATTATGTTCAATTTGTTGCAAAAAGGCCAATTACAAAATGAAGTTGAATCCAAAAATGTGCATTCTTGTAAAAATTTTCACACATGTGCAATAGTTCTTTGTGAGGACATTCTGCATGCACAACCTATCACTCAAATACAAAATCAAATAAAGCTATCTTTTACCCTGTTTAGTTGGCCAAAGACAAGTTGGGTCTTTTATGACAAAATTAGTCTCATAACATTCCTTGCAGTGATCTGACTCTATTTACAAACAAGAACAGGAAGACTATCAGTGACTCAAGAAAATTCTTCAGAGTTCATTGGTGCTGGCCAGCTTTTAAACTGCAAATTTGAAATTGGTGAAATAGAGGTTTAAACCTTACTCAGAAGAGTAATTTGGTGAAGAATTATTAAAGGAGTGAGAATGCCACCCAAAAAACAACCTACTTTGTATCAATTTAGCCTTATGGAGTAGTTCTACTCGATAACGGCAGGTTCGGTTGCGTTACCTGACACCTGACTAGAATTCGGTGTAAATAGACCAAGAGATTTTAATAATAGTTGTGTTGAACTTATCCAATGACGTAATTGGTTTCACACGCAGTCTGTTCAGCAGTTCACAACATGGGTTAGTGGTGTTGTCAGCTTAATCGCTTGAATTCATCGTTTAACACCAATAAATCATCAAACTTCGATGTAAAACCCTTAAAAATACCCCCAGTTCTTATAAAAACGTGTTGTTTTATTTCGCAGTTACGGATTTACTGGTATTTGGACACACCCTAGCCTACAAAGTTCGCGGGCAGGCCAATTTACCAAGGTCCGTAGCAGGAGTTTGGGGTCTGTTCGGAGATAAATTCAAATTATTCTCTATGAAATACAGACAGGAGAACCTGGATCTGTGTTGTTTATACTTGTGATTTTTTAGTTCTAAACACACAAAACGCTTGTTATCCCGGCCAGTCGGTGGCTCGGAACCCGATCAGGCCCGTCGCTGCCGCCGGGTCTGGCACGAACATAAACCAGTTGGAAACTAAACCTCCTGACAAAAAGACTATACTAGTGAGCCAAAGAGATAAATGTGCACGTAATTAATTATGTGAATTAGCCACGAAACTGAAAATCTACTTGTCGTCGGCCATGGGCCGCGAAGTCGGGTTCCCCTTCCACAGACCGTCAGGGCAAAGGTTGTACAGTAACAATGATTTGAATAATGTATTTGCATTTCTAAATAAAGATTTCCCTAACATGTGACCATAGCATATAAAATCGAGTAATTGTTTCACAACAGCCTTCTGTCAGCAAACACTGGGAATTAGCATGCGCTCACTCACACGGCCTCGGTGCCCGGTCAATTACCTTTGTTGCCGGCATCAAAAGCCGGTAACGCAGTGGTTTATTCATTGCTGGCTTCTCAAAACATTTGCACTCCCGAGCACTCCAAGGCATTACAAATTGCATTGGTTATGATCATTTTAGGATGAGAATAAATCATTTTGAAACAGAACGCAGAATAATAAACGTCTTCACGGCGCCAATCCCGACTTAATCAAGAGCGCATCCGACGAAGACTTCACGAGTCGAATCGTTAGGTTTCGCAGGCTATCAGTTCGAACCGGAATACACTAATCAAAAAATACTAGAGAGAGCCGTCAACATGCATATGCAACGGAACGTATGGATAGTTCTTTGGTAAGCCGGAATTCGTCAGAGAAATCACTGTCGACGAAATGCCGGCCACACACACGGAGATGTTTCGGCTGCCTCAAATTTGCTATTAACAGCGTACCTTTCATTCTTCACTACCGCGAGCCACTTCCTAAGCATTTTCGCTCTCAAGGAAGTCGAAAAAACGATATACCCGCTTTCCTCGCAGCTTCATGGTTCGGACAAGCGGGAACCGATGCACCGCAATATAGCAGCATTCACTCTGCAGACGAACCACTGACGGCGCTGCGTCGCTTCTCACCTTCCTCACAGGTTAACGCGACACTTCTCGGCAAGGTGAGGTCGATCGACCGTATAAGAGGCGATGTGAATATAGACCAATCAAGACGGTAAAAAAGACTAATTAAATCGGGTGGCATTCCCCACTAAAAGTTTTCTTTGGCAGCCTGCCATCTCGGTTAGTCTGTGTTGCAAGAAAGCTGCAAGGTCTCAATGGCAGACTACCATCCTTGGGTTAGTCTTTTTGCAAGTCTGCTTCGAGGTGGTACCATCAATCATCTTGCAAAAAAAACAAAAAAACAATCATCTTGCAATGACAAATGTCATGCCCAAGTTGGGTCTCAAATATAGAAGTACATGTAACTATCGCTGGTTTGAAAATTAATGTTTTATGCAAATAGTATCAGTTACTGAAGGTTACTAAACATTAAATAATTGAGTAATATCTAGACTCTATTCTGAAAGCTCTGTGACTTTTGGGGTTTTTTTTACAGACTTCTGTTGCGCAAGGGCAAGATGAAAGTTTCATGTTTTGGCCGTGAATATTTTGCTCTAGATGATATTTTTGCTTGGTAGAAAAATTGAGCTGAAAGGTGTATAGTCGGTGCAGAGGTTAGAGTTCAGGTCATTGTATGATCCTAAACTAACAACCCAAAAGTCTGGTTTACCTATCAGATAATGTCAGAGAATGTTTATGCATTACATTCTAATGAAATGAGCAGAATGTTTGCGAAATACAGTTGTTGGTCTAGGCTTAAAGCTGCAATTCGCCCTGTTTAGCTGGCTAAAATGCAAAAATTGATTTGAGCCTTTACTCTGGTAAGACCTTTTTTAATATTCCTCACCATTTTGTCTGTTGGTAAGACTTTTTCTTTATTTAGTCCATTTTAAATTGAATACATGTCAATATTAACTATTTTGTTATTTTAAATCAACTTTCACTCAACTGCTGTTTTGAAAATTACTGCTTGGTGTTTACTTGTGGGTTCCACATAAAGATGCAGGTCAAACATATTTTGTCAAAATTATTGAGAATTCATTGTCATGACAACTGGACAAAAGTCAAGATTATAGTGAAAGTAGTATTCCATCATGACTGAATATGATCAGGAAAGTTGATATGGGTGCTTACTAGACATTTCATAATATTAGAGTTTTGCCTACAAAATAGTCATGACCAGTCATTTTTGCTGTTTACAGAATTGGTCATTATGATGGAAACGTTGTTTTGCCAGGTTACTTTTTTCATGTACTGTGCATGCGCGCACCTAGGCTGAAATAAAGGGGGGCTCAAATGGTTCAGAATGTGGAGTTTTACTAAAAAAACAAAAGCGTGGACTAAAAAACGGGGTCTACCATCAAAGCTACGAATTCTGAATTCGTGTCGAATTCCTGCCTTTTTAGTGCACTTTTGACTCGTTTT
>NMRA01000932.1:49703-67659 GCA_002633005.1 Phoronis australis | reverse complement strand
CCCCCCCCCCCTGGGTGCGCGCATGCAGTGGGCCATGTGATGTGGGCAGCTTGACATACGCTTGCATGCGTGTCAACCTAATGTGGATGTATGGTTCAACTAGAGTTGGGACATGAAAATTTTCAAATAATTTTGGGTGTGCGAAACAACGGAGTGTGCAAAATAAGTGGACAGTTGCTGTAGCAATACTGGTAAACACATTGATGAATGTCCTTGATGCAGGCAGGAAAACAAATTATGTAGAAGTAATTAAAAATTAACGAATGTTTATTTATCACAGAAATTACTGTTAAATCCACCTTCACACTTAACAAAATTCGATTTCAATGAATTATTAATTTAACTGGACTCTACTAGTGCACTTTTACGGTCTGGGAAGATGTTACTGTTACTAAATTAAATATTGCATGCATATCTCATTTGAAATTTGTTTTAAAAGACAGGATTCCCCCTATTTTTATCTGGAAAAGTCTCAAAGCGATTTCAAGGTTGTATTTCCATAAATCCTTATTGTCTTTAATTGGTGACTCCGGTCCAAGTTGAGTGGTAGGCAAAGGTGTGTGACACATGACCACGTGTTCTCACTTGACTCACGGTGTCTTCCGTCATAGCGTCCTGGGGCACCCTATTAACATTGCTGACGTCAGTTTCGATATCTGTAATACATTGTCATCACACTCGGTGACTATGTGATAAAACTCATTATTCAGTTTAGTAAAAAATTGTACAGTAGGCCTACACACATTTCGGGACCTGAAGATAGACCTTGGAGACTAGAGTCTTTAGTTCGTCTACGAGCTCTGTAGGTGTTGAAACACGTACGTGAACTCAAACACTGAAAATCCTCGTGTACTGATCATGATTTTTAACAAAAAAGAGTGGTCGTATGGCGTTCAGTAGCAACAGAAGCAGTCTCATTTGATCTGGTCACGACACATGTAATTCTTAATTATGGATAACGCTATCGTAGAGTTATAAACATCTTGAAAATCAAGTGGTTGGACACGGAACACAGGCTTCCGGAAATCGTGTAAGAAGAAAAGGTTATTCCAAAAGGACTTCAGATTACCAGACAACTTCTTGACATATTGTCAACGGTTGTAATCTTTACAAGTTTATGCCTCGTCTGTCTCATGCGCTTGTTCAGCTCGTGCAAATAGTACTTGTATATTCACGAGCATTTATGTACATCAGCGAGTCTGCACGAAAAGCGGGTGAACTCGCGAACATTGGCATTGCTTATTTAGTTATCGTAAGTAATTTTTTTATTATAGTGACGTGTTCAAATGAATTTAAACAATGATTACGTTACAAAGACTAGGAACACCCAGCCCTTCACGGGGCTTATAAGTCACTTTAGATACATGATACAAAAAAGAAAAGACAAGTGTACACGCATTGCAAGAGGACCAGAAAGAGAAGGCCGAGATAAAAGTGATCAAAAATATAATTTTTCCTTACTTCAAAAATATTTTTGATGAAAACTGAAGCTTTTCTAATAACATCTTTTTGCATGATTGTAATTAATTTACTTTCACATTTTTCTGCACGGAATCGTGGATATTTAATCTCAACTTAACAGTAAAAGGTGTTTCTGGCATCTAAGAAAAACGGACACTCAAACAGAAAATGTAGTTCAGTTTCGACCTGACCAGTGTGACAAAGACAGCAAATTCTGTCATCAAATTCTAGAGAACGAAAACGCCAACCTCAAACAATAGCTGTAGGGTTCCGGTTCTAATTTGAGCAAGAATTGACCTACTAGGCCGAGTTAAGTCTAAAAGCACGTAAGGCTCAACTTCAAAGACATTCTTCATCAAAACATAGGTTCTTAACTTTGGTTTCGAACGGTTTTCAAACAACCACCTATTACAGGCCAAATTATGCAAAATATTCTTACAGTGAGACAGATTAACTGAACGTATGTTATGAAAACAATCCGAAATCCCTAATTCTTCAAAAATGCTCAAAACTTCAGAAGACCAATTATTAGTACAAGTAGTGTAGTTCCACCAAAATATTCGGTATGTTAGTCTATCATCCTCGAAATTAATAATACGATTCCACATTCTCAAAAGCTCCGCCTAACACTGGGGAATTCCCACCCCATGTCACCCATAACAGCATGATTAGGAGCGAATTTGTGAACGCCCAAGAAAAATCGCGCGGCTCTATTCTGAATGACATCATAATCCTGTAGACTAGAGCCGCCCCAGACACCTACGCAATAATCTCTAACAGGCACAACACAAGCATTGAATAATGTAGTGAATGTTCTGCACCTCATTTTTATTCTTTTTAAATTAATTTATTAATTAAAGCGCCCAAAGCTCTTCCGGCAGATTCGGATAGAGTTTTAGCAGTTTCAGAAAACTTCAAATGTTCATTTAAAATTGTTCCTAAATATTTATATTTGGGTACATATTCTAGGTCTAGTTGACCCAACCGAAATGGATATAAACTACGAGAGACATGCTTGGATCTGAAATGAATAATATTAGTTTTTTCCTGATTGACAATTAGCTTCCATTTAGAGCACCATTTATCAACTATATTCAATAAACCCTGTAAATTTTCTTCGCTCTCGGCAAGTACCACTATATCATCAGCATAAAACAAAGATGATACATCAGCACCGATAGGAATTCCTAAATTTGACTGTTTTAATTCCTTTGCCAAATCATTGATAAATAGTGCAAAAAGAGTATATGATAAAACATCTCCTTGTTTGACCCCACAAGATGTATAAAACCAGTCCGTAAAGGTATTATTAATCTTAACACAGGATTGAGTTTTGGCATAAATATTTTTAACCGATTCATAAAATTTTCCAACTATCATAAGATCCAACATTTTAAAAAGTAAACTATTTCTATCTACCCAGTTAAAAGCTTTTTGCATATCAATAAAAGTCGCAAATGTGAATTGTTTGTTATTCAAGCGATTACGTATAATCGAGGTCACACCAAAGACGTTATCAACACGGCATGCTCTGTCACGACGAAAGCCATTTTGCTCATCAACAAGGAGCCCGTTTTCCTCCGCGTACTCAACCAGTCTATTGTTCAATACACTACTATACAACTTGTATACGTTAGACAACAAGCTGATACCTCTATAACTCAGCGGGACGCGCGGGTCCTTCTCTGACCCCTTTGGAATAGGCATAATAACGGATTTAGCCCATAAACTAGGAACCATACCGTAACGAAAAACCATTTGGAACAAATAAGTCAAAAGGTCAATAGCGGTATCATTTTTTAATACTTCATAACAAATATGATCAATTCCTACTGCTTTATTGTATTTAGATTTCATCACTACCCGCTTTACTTCATCGCGAGTAATATTCTTATTCAAACTACTATTTTCATCAAAGTAAAGATTATTAAACGACTCGAGATGAGCTTTTTTGAGAAGCATATCAGCATAAAATCCCTGGTCAAAATTATTTACAGTTGGACTTCCAAAATTCTGTTGGGTTATTGAAATTTAAAGATTCTATGAGGTCAGCTTGATCTCTCAAAAAATTTCTTTCGATCTCCTGTGGACTTTATCAAATAGAACCTGGGCATTTTGAAATTGACGTCTCAGTAAAGAGCGTTCTTCTCGAGAGCCGCTGCATTTCAATTTTTTTTCCTTTAAACTTACATCTTTCCAAAGCTCGGACAATTCAGCACATCAATAGGGTTTGCTTGTTTTAAATTTCCTTTTCACCTTCTTTGAGTTAGAACAAAATAATTTTCTGTCCATCTCATCAAATATACACTTACAAAACCTACTGTACATACAGTCAATGTTTTCTTGGGTTGCTCTGCAGACCAAAATAGAATTAATTAATTCTCGCATAGCAGCATTAAAAATTTCAGAATTCATAAAGTCTACGGGAATTGACCGAACTTTATATCTCTGGGAATCGATGCAAGCTTCATTTAATTGTGAAAAGTTGCCATTATAATGTACGGAAAAATCAAGGGCAAGTAAAGAATGATCTGGCATATGGCAAACGCCAGAAATTTCCCTCAGAAGATCAGATTTGTCTACCAATGCTACGGGTGTATAAATTTCAAATTTCAGACAATTAGATAAATTTTCATGTTGCGTAAGGATGTAATCAACAAGAGAAGAACCCCTTCCAGATACGAATGTATAGTTATCTTGTTCGGGACATATACGCCCATTGAATCAATGAATGGCCGGCGGAGTTTGCGCGAACGATGAATTTTAAGTAATACGATGCCCAGTCTGTGACAAAAGCCGGGATGTTTCGATTCCCGCCCCAGTTGGAAGATTCATTTGACGCCAATGATACATTAGCAGGTAACAGAACGAGGATTAGTGGAAATCATCAAAACAGGGTTTAGTAGGCCGCTACCACTGAAAACTCAAGTCCGCAAACTCAACAAGATCACTTTTTTTTCATGCTGACGATATGAAGACTTTAATTGTCTTAAAATTGGCTTAAATTTAAGCTTTGTCTTACCTAAGTCAGTTGTTTGGAACCGGTCCAAAATCGACTAACAAAGCCGCCGCTTAGCTTAATTAACCTGAGTGGCATGCTCACGGCCCGTGAACTAAAGGTCGTCTTGCTATGATTGTCATGGTAGTCCTGGCTACGATTCTAAAAATCTGAAGAGTCCGTCAGCTAATGTCCGGCTCTCTCAGTGAGGGGCTCAATGAAGGTCCAGTAGACGAGCCCGAATATATGCGACGGAGCCGCCGCCGGCCGAGTATTGAGATGTATCAGTGTGTTCGCCCCGGCGGGGGGTTTCACTGCCGGGATGGTTGCACGTTTTACACAATCTGCAGTGTAGTTCGTCAGACACTTTTAATTGTCACCTGCGAGTACTGTGCTCTCAGTTTCGGCCACCGAAAGGCGCATCCCCGGCAACTGAAACTGTCGCATTAAGTCCGCGGCCCAGCGCCTCCGCTTGACGGTCATCATGGGTCCAACGGTCGGCACCCGGTGCTTCTTTTCCATGCGTCCACCCGGGGGGGAGGGTCGAACGAGCTCCCCCCAATATGGCGAAGAGGGCAAACGGCTCCGCCTAGCTGTGAGACTGAACGAAAAGTCCGAGAAAAGTCCACTAAACAAGCACAAACGTGCAATTCACAGTGGTGCTATTTTGTTACCCAAAGGTCCACACTGAACGTCAGGAATTCGAGCCCCCCGCATATTGAAGGCTGGGTGCGCGCATGTTTTCTGCCCATCACAAATAAACAGGGTTCCTCGAGCTGTTGCCTTGGAAAGTGAGACTGATCAGAAATTTTGCTTAGAGTGAACAATGCATTATATCCGTTCCTGGCTGACACTGAGGTGCGGCCGTGTGAGACCGCCGGAAACGCGTGAGCTCGCCCGGCGGCCGGGGCGCGACACTACTGACCCCGGTGCAGCACGGTCACGGACTCAAAAACTCGACTCACGACGACTGAAAACTCCGTTCCGACTGACTCAGTCATAAACACGGATCGGACTGACAAAACACGGCCCATTCACGCCCCAAATACATGGTCACGGACTCGCGGTCTCGAAGAGCGGTTAACGGACCGCCAAACACGCTAAACTGATCGATCAAGGCGAGGCTTGGGCCGGCCGGACGAGGCCGACTCGGGAGGCAACTCCGGCGGGAAGCGAATGAGTACATGACCGTGTATTTGACATGCTTTATATATCGGAGTGAACCGTGTTTGGCGATCCCTTAAGCGTGTCTTGTGAGTCCGATTCCCAGTATGTGAGTCAGTGAACAATGTTTGCAGGTACGGGTGAGTCATGTTTTTGCTTCCGTGACCGTGTTTAGGGAATCCCTTCTACTTAGTACGGGGCTTTACTGTGTAGTTTAGGCTCACTGGTTCCCTACGTGCCTAGCCAGCTACCGACCAGCTAGCGGCACGCAGGGAACCAGCGTGGTAGTTGAATTATCTCCCGTGATTCTAAGGTTATGTTTACATCGTGTGACCTTTAACCTAGTTTCTAGAAGATTCTCCCATGTGAGTGGAAACCCCCTAAGTAGAAAACACTAGAACATTCGAGACAATCACATTACGGGCTAAATTCTGACGAAATCAGAGTGATGTTCTAGAAATTTCCTTTGGTGGGACTATATAAAGACATTCCGTGTACCTTGCGTTAGTTCATTGTTACAAACTGCGAACAAAACTTGATCGAGAGATCTGTCAGCGCAATCTACAGAGTACATTTTCATCGCCGATCACGACATACTGAGAACTATGGCACAGAAAGCTCCTGCTATCGGCATAGACCTGGGTACAACCTATTCTTGTGTTGGAGTTTTTCAGCACGGCAAGGTCGAGATAATTGCCAACGATCAGGGAAACAGGACCACGCCGAGTTACGTCGCTTTTACTGACACTGAACGACTGATCGGGGATGGTGCGAAAAACCAGGTCGCCATGAATCCCCTGAACACCATTTTTGATGCCAAACGTCTGATTGGAAGGCGGTTCAACGACACAGCTGTGCAAGAAGATATGAAACACTGGCCGTTTAAAGTGGAGAACGTTGGAAGTAAACCAAAACTTAAAGTCAACTACAAGGGCGAACCAAAAACATTTACGCCAGAGGAAATCAGTTCTATGGTGTTGACCAGTATGAAGGAGACAGCTGAGGCATATTTAGGTCAGAAGGTCACAAATGCTGTTGTAACAGTTCCGGCGTATTTCAATGACTCTCAGAGACAGGCGACAAAAGATGCCGGCTCGATTGCTGGGTTGAATGTTATGCGAATTATCAACGAGCCAACCGCAGCTGCTCTGGCCTATGGACTGGATAAAAATTTGAAGGGCGAGAAAAACGTTTTGATTTTCGATCTTGGTGGTGGAACCTTCGATGTGTCTATCCTAAACATCAGTGACGGTTCTCTGTTTGAAGTCATGGCGACGGCTGGTGACACTCATCTAGGTGGGGAAGACTTTGACAATAGACTAGTAGCTCATTTTGTCCAGGAATTCAATCGAAAACATCGTAAAGATTTGAGCGTGAACCCCCGATCTCTGAGACGTTTACGCACTGCATGTGAACGCGCTAAAAGAACACTGTCAGCTGGATCGGAAGCAAGTATAGAAATAGATTCGTTGCTTGAAGGAATTGACTTTTACACAAAAATTACCCGTGCCCGTTTTGAAGAACTGTGCGCGGATTTGTTCAGAAAAACACTTGAGCCGGTTGAAAAATGTTTGAAGGACGCCAAACTGGACAAATCTCAACTGCATGAAGTAGTTCTGGTTGGTGGTTCGACAAGAATTCCCAAGATTCAAAAGTTGCTCATGGAATTTATGAATGGAAAGGAACTGAACAAGTCTATCAACCCCGACGAGGCTGTTGCTTATGGTGCTGCTGTTCAGGCTGCCATTTTGTCCGGTGTTAAAGACGAAGCCGTTTCCGATTTGCTGCTTGTTGATGTCACACCCTTGTCTCTTGGCATCGAGACAGCAGGTGGCGTTATGACCAACATCATCGACAGAAACAGCAAAGTTCCTCAACATAAATCGCAAATTTTCACTACATACGCTGACAATCAGTGTGGTGTTACCATCCAAGTGTTTGAAGGTGAGAGGGCTATGACTAAGGACAACAACCTCCTGGGCCAGTTTGAGTTGTCTGGTATTCCGCCAGCACCAAGAGGCGTGCCTCAGATTGAAGTCAAGTTCGATGTGGACACAAATGGAATTTTGAAAGTAAGTGCACACGACAAGAGCTCTGGAAAGTCTAACAGCATCACTATCACCAACGACAAAGGCAGACTATCAAAGGAGGAAATTGAGCGAATGGTGAATGACGCGGAGAAGTTTCGAGACGAGGACGACAAGCAGCGAGCCCGTGTGGCAGCCAAGAACCAACTGGAGAGCTACGTATTTAACTGTAAACAAGCAGCTGAGGACGGGGCTAAGAATTCTAAAATATCAAACTCGGACAAAGAGAGTGTCGTCAAAAAGTGTGAAGAGGTTATAAGTTGGCTGGACAAGAATACACTAGCTGAAAAAGAAGAGTTTGAACACCAGCTAAACCAAATTCAAAAGTTTTGCTCTCCTGTCATGACAAAAATTCACAGTAGTGAAAAAGCAAACGTTGGATCTCAGAACTTCGCTCAATCCGGAGAGCCTACTGTGCAAGAAGTTGATTAATCCAGCATCACTAGGTGTGTTTGAATTGAGACTATATTGTTTGTGCAAATAATTGATCTAATATACATAAAGCTGTATCAGATGCGAATTTCAAAGTTATGAACTGGTACCTATGATTATTGTTTGTGGTTGTCACCGCCATCTAATGGTTGGTGCTGCAGAACGATAATTAAGTGTTATGTTATATTGGTTCTTTTAATACTGTTTTTATTATGCAAGTGTGTTATTCTATCGCATGTACAGTGCACACTGTACAAGTCTGTATTAGTTAAGGACTTATTTTAAGTTTTCTTTGTTAACTTGTTTTGGTTTCAAGAATTTATTATATGTAATAATTTATGTATCATAAAATAAATGTTATAAAATACTTCTTTGAGTTAGTACATTTAAACTTTGTGGTTGTCACCGCGATCTCAGTATTTTGAATGGTATATTTTCGAAAAACAAAATCCGTACTAGGTCTAAATTGTTTATTTCCCAACACACGACCGTCAGTCCGGAGCGTAATTTTAGTCTAACAAACACTATTTTCGGTTTTAAATGGAGATTTTTGCAGCAATACTGTTGGTGTTTCTCGCACAGCTCGAACACAAAGAGTGTTTCAAAATATTCCCAAAATACTATAAAACGTAAATACAGGGAAAAGAGTTCGTCGAGGATCTCA
This sequence comes from Phoronis australis, assembly GCA_002633005.1. Taxonomy (NCBI): domain Eukaryota; kingdom Metazoa; phylum Phoronida; family Phoronidae; genus Phoronis; species Phoronis australis. The sequence goes on along the minus strand of NMRA01000932.1, from coordinate 58,853 downwards.
GTGTTTTGCAAATATCCCATGCTTTCCTTTTACATGGCGCTGAAGTTAAAAAACTGCAAAGAAAAGACAGATGTTTTTTTCTCAGAATCGCCACCTCCACAGTTGTCCGGCTTCAACTGCTGCATAATTTTTAAAGGGAATCGGTTTCCGGGCAAAAGTGCATTTTGGAGATTTTTTTTGTTATATGGGAGATAAACTTCCCAGAGTTACTAGCTTTGAAGTTATAAAACAAAGGCTGTTATGTATTGTGATTGTATTACAAATCGCCAATTGTCGCAGTTGTCGTACAGGTGTTGGGGTGACTGTATTTCATGCTTAAACAGCTCCGACTCTGTTCGGGTAGAGCGTGGTTTAGTCAGGCAGTGGGCCCTGAGCTACGGTATCGACGATGCTTGAGTACTTTCACCTGGCAACTTTCCACGTGTAAAAAGTCGATCCTGCGTTTAAAGTTGCACATTTCCGTATAATTTGTCGATTCATTTGGTGAAAATAACAAAATGTTGAAATTTAGATTTCGTGTAAAATGCGTCATTATTGGTAAAAAAATTGAATCTTTCGGCAGGTGCGTGCATTTAGACAGTTCCCTCGTCAGCACACAGTGCTCTCCACGGGCAGCGAGCTAAGCATTGTATTTTGTAGACTTCAGCGGTTTACATACCTTCGTGCTGCAGTTCATGCTGATGTTGTTTTGCCATAAAGACAATATAAAATGAGTTGATCAACAGTCCCAAAAAGAGAACTGTAAAATACCACTCTCTGTTCTTCGCTAACTCATCAGTCAGAACTGAAAGTAAGGAAAGAATACAACTCTAGGCTAACGCTTTGATGAAGTTCTAGTCTGAGCGCACATTGTTTAAAATCGGAACCTGTTAAAAAAAACGAATGAAGGGTGAGAGGAAGTGGCGTGATTTCGATTTCATGAGAAATGCTCTCGAAATATAAAAATTGCGTTTTGTACAATTATGGTGTAGTATAGAAACTAACTGCATACCACAAGCTATCCTGAAGACAGCAGATCCCATCAGATTACCAACTCCGCCCAAGCACAAGAATAGTCCATAGAACACCACTTCTAATCCGTCGGGGGCCACTGTGTAAGCTGTAGACGAACCTGAGAGATAAATCCAGAGAGAAATTTATCTAATGGGTAGATTTTTGCAGTGCTTCGGAAAAACTCAGAACGAGACTAGGTCTCCACACACGCTAATGTCAAAACACAATTTTTTCTTAAAAGTTATTTTTTTAAGTTTGGTTATACTAGTAAATTAAGGAGATGTCATATAAATTTAAAGCTCGATTCACACAAATTTAAAACATTTCATCTAAAACGGCTTATCTTAAAAATGTGCTGTATTATGTTCGCTTGCGTGGCACTCGATAAATGGAATTGAGCGGCAGTTTTTATTAACCGTGTGTTTAGCGTGTAAAACCTCGTTTTCGTAAGTGCTACATGCGTGACACCTCACTGGTTCACAACCAAACATTGTTAAGACCAAAAGGCGTTGCGCATGGCGTTTATAAAGATTCCAAGGATGCAGGTATTTGTTGCACGTGGACAGCGCTGTGAGAACAGATTTTATGCTTACTTCCTGCAGTTGACATTTTGTTTTCGGTAAAGTACAAAATTGTCCGTAGCAAGGAAGGGATAAGCAACCGATTTTTGGACAAAACTAACTGCTCGGTAATCTCGCCAGCAGTGTGTTTCTTGGTATTTTTATATTGGAAACCCCGTCGCTGACGTTATAAAACGGAATTACCCTCGATTATGCTCATCCAGTCGCTACACAATCCCTTACAAGTGAACCCAAAACAGCTGCTCATTTTGCACACCACGGACAAATGGAAACAAATATTTCATTTCATTTCTAACAAAGTGATTTGAATGCGTTATTAATTATGCATTACGTGTTTAGTACCAGTGGACTTGTTTCCATTGAAACAAAACGTCTTTTAAGATTATATTATTATTACACGTGTGTAAATTCTAGAGCTATAATGAAATTCTTTGGGCAAACTGACAAGATGAACGACTTCATGCAACATTGTAATAGGTTAGTTGCACCAACTTAGAATCTGCATTTGTTTCAAAGATAATTAGTTCACAAACAGTGATCATTTTTAGCAAATAAGTCTTCCTTCATTTTAGGTGTTACGTTTATTTAATTGGGCAGGGGCTCTGGTCAAATACGACTACAGGTTTCAGGGTTCAAACTACACAGATGCAAAACGTCTTTCAAATTCTAGTCAATGTTTTTATACTCTAATTAAAACAATGACTACTGGCATCGCTAGAGATACAATCCTTCCGAGTGATTTCAGACTGTTATACTGAGTAATGGTATGAGACGCAGCCATGCACGTTACTTCTAAATTTTTAAAAATATTATTTACATAGCGTTATCCATAACCAATAAAGAGCCACAGCTTACCTGTTACTGTTACGATGATTCCACACATGACCAAGCCCAAGGTGACAATTATTTCGTAGCACACTCTTGCATTTCTGTCGTATGTCATGGAAGGTTGGTAAGCTTTAACGGCACTAAGAACGATGCCGATTACGACACAAACGGACAGCAATAAGTTGGCAGCACCTGTAAAGTCAAAAACAGCACATCTGGACACTTTAGGTAACTACATTTCACAGCTGTTATTTTTTCAAAAGTTCGTAAACACTTGGTCTTATGAGAGCATGCAAACGTAATTTCTATTCCAGCAAAGTTCAGACAGTTTAACAGTAAGAAATTAAAACGTTGTAACATTCAATGTACGTCATTAAACGCGAGTTTCCTCATTACTTACGATCTACACTACAAATTTGGGAACTTCGGAATATCATATATCAGAAATGGCTGATCGGATTGACATGAAATGTTCAGATAATATGCTTTATACCCCGGTTTCCAAAATACTCCTAGAAATTGCTTTTAAAATGTCCCACTTTTGCATGAGGGTCTATCAAAATTAAGACATTTATGACAATTATGAAAAAAATCAGAAGTTGCAAAAAACGAAAGCAAATGATTATTTAGAAAACTGTAACAGCATTTTTGAGATTTTATCTTGAACATTTACTTGAATAAAATTTGGTCATGTTATTGATATCGACGTTTGGCCATGAATGTACATTTTTTTCTGCTCAAGTTTTGAGCGTTTGTTTTGCAATTACAAATGAAAAGTTGTGAACCTACTTACTACTCGCATTTGCGAGCTAAGTGTGTGTGTTTGTGTTTGTATAAATTATTACTGTTTTCGAGTGTTTTTATTGGGATTAATTTGTGCAATGGCTGTTGCCCAAATACTTTTTATTAATTCGATTTCTGATCAGTGAATGTTATCTGCAGTATTTACCGATACCCGTGAAATAAAATTTTAAAAATGAAAAGTTTACTTTGTAAAAAATCCAATCCAATACTTAGAGTTGCTGACAGTGTACTTGCCAACTGTCTCTCACTCTTGGTGGACTATCCCACTTTTTGAATTTTCCAGACATCCTGCCACACCATCAAAATGTCCGCTTTTTGACACTCGGCCATTGACGTATTATCATATACTAATGTAATTTCCCACACGACATAGCTCTATTTTCCCGTTCTAATAAAAAGAAAGAAACGGGATGTTTCATGGGTTTTTGAGGCACCCGAAGTTTTAAGGCACACCCAGTTGCCTATTCGACTTAAAAAGGCAAAAAAAACGCCGTCGGGAGCTTTTGGGTGTAACGTCTCCTGTTTGACAAAAAAAACGCTGTTTGGACGTTTCTGTGTGTTGCGACGAACATTTCACCCTTGCGTTTTGGCATAATCCCAGATGCTCTACTGCAAACCAGTTGTACAGTTTTTTTTTCCATTCCCGAATGTTGACAACTATGAAACAGCTGTTCATTTGTCTCTTTGTCATGAATATTGTTATTTTCCAGAGTCCAATTTCTTTAGTAACATAACAGTCGTACTGAAAATGTGTTCCAATGTCTCTTGTTTAGGGTGACACACACTGCATGTATCACTAGGATCAGTAATTTTTACTTTCTGAAGAAGTGACTTTATGTACAAACTACAATTATGGAAAGTGCTACACTGCAACCTATATAATGATCTATCCACAGTACATTTCAAACCTTCACAATAGATGTTTGCTCATTATTTATCAATCAGAAAGCCTTTATCTGCAAATTGCGGATAGGCAGTGGGAGTAATTAGTTTATCACATTTTGGTAAATGTCATTGCATCCTGAATTTTTCTGAAGAACTGTATCAAATGGCATCAAAGGTCAGATTAATATATAAAGATGTATAATTTTGAATGAAGGCCGACTCATTGAAATTATTTCCCTTCTGGTTTAATTAGGCATTTGTATAACCTCTGTGGTTCATTTCCTTTTGATATTACTATTACACACCGTTATTTTTTGCATTTTGGACATATTTTTTAAACCTGCCAGGTATACGAAATGACGATTATTTACGAATTAAATTGCGTATCGTTTGCTTCTTCTATAAGCATACTACATCAAGAACTTATGCGGTTCTTTCTAATGATATGACTCTTATGCAAATCGGTTGAAAAACGGCGGTGTTGCGAAAAGTTTTTAGTGACACCAAATTCCATGAATAACCAACACTGGAACAAACGAATGCAAACAAATGTAAAGCATGCGCGGCACAACCTCAACAGCGCGAGATCGAAGTTTACATTCCACGGTTAGAGTTCTATGTTTCAAGCAATAACAAAAACAGTGTCTTCTGTGAAAATAATTAAATCTGCATTTGGATCTCGCGTAGTTTGTGGAAAAAAATACTCAAATTCATCACATCAACGAAGCAATGACAAGAATATCTAAGAACTAGTATTTAAGTTTTCAGAGATTCAAGTGTTTGAAGGTTTCTTGTGTCGCTCTTGTCAGCAGTGAACGAGGTCTACGGCCAATGAACGCGCATAAGGGATGATCTCACCAAGCCCCAAATGGCCAAACCGATCAGCGCCATCTTGAGGTTTGGGGACGAGGCTGCACAAATACCTATTTTCTGATAAAGCGACGGCATCTTTCCGCTCCAAGGTAGCACAACGATGAAGATCAAGACAGGAAGCAGCACAACAACGCAGCCGGTGATTACAACAAGCTCGTAATACCAACGGTCAAAGATAATGACAGAATGGTCTGGAGCGTTGGTAATGTTGGGCGTAAACAGCTGATGAAACGCAAGAGGTACCTACAAAATGGAGTTGTGGCGGATGTGTAAAAGACAAGATAAATGAGTAGACCCTAGGGGATGGGGTATTCGCATAGAAGGGATATACGGAACGTATCGCTCAGATGGGTGATTTTCCACGAAAAGTCTCCCTACTTAAGAGTGACTATTCCGACACAAATTCCCTTAGAAGGGTACCTTCTCTGATAAATATTTCTTGCAATAGGTTCATTTTAAATTGGGAGTTTGAAACTTAACTTCACAGATTTTTTCCAACTTCAAAAATCTTTATTATAAGGGGATTATCATTAAAGCCTATTTTGTATTTCTTAAACTTTAATTTTTGATAACATAGTGTCTCTTCTTGTATTGTTTCAGTCTTAGTGAAAACAGCTGTCTACGAATTCCGAGGAAAGGTTCAGGTTTATGTAATAAATCTTTACAAAATTTAGGCGTTTCTGGATCACAACCCTCAGGAAGGGTGACTTCCCCATTAAAGCTCCCTACAAATGGGTCCCTTTTGAGCCTTTTCTCTAAGCTTTGAACTGCACCCCTCTCCTGTCAAAGATTTAGTCGAGGCTGGATTAAGGAAGTGAGTTGTATTTCTATGGCGAATATAAGCTGAAGTAAGTCAAAGGAAAGGCACAGGTTGAAGAAGGAAATTTAAATATCCCACTTGCTAATTAATTAAATTAACACCAGGTCTAAAATGCTTAAGTCTATTTTCATCAACATTGGCACTACGTTTCGGTCGGGAATTTCTCCGTCCATCTTCAGGTGTTACAGCGTTCTTAGAAAAACAAGCACGGGTATCGGGCATACTCGTGGACGATAACATTTTTTCTTCGTTCAAAGTGACCGGGGTTTGAACTTGGGCCCGACCGCAGCGTCGTCGGTGCCATTGTTAATAGGTGAGAGGTTGGTGTGAACCGTTGAGACTCAGAGATAATAGACATGACGATACTACACAACCACCTCAAAGCAAGCAAATACGCAAGTAAAAAATGGCTATATAACAGATTTAACATTATAATAAGTTAGTAAGCAGACACTCAAACAATCCTACCACAACCAAGTTGTTCGCCTGGTTTAATCAACTTATTTGGATAGATATTTTAAAATAGTGAACGGAATGTGATTACGTCACACCCCACGCAGTTATTCCCAATTGGATACAAACAATATGGCGGTGGCCCATTCCACTAACATATATTTGTTCATGCAGACAAAATTACCACATGCTTCTGAGGAATTCAACCGGTGATTTTTCAATTACAACTTTCGACCTAAAGTAATTTCTTATAGAGAAATGGCAGAAGTTGGACCCAAGATAGGGGAATCCCTAGGTTACCCCCAGTAAGATGACGTCAGTACCTGTGGCGCAACGCTACAAATCACAAACATGGTTCCAAACACGGGAAACACACGGCCAATTTTCTTTAACGTGACCATCACGGCTTTTGCGGCCGATTCCCTCTTATTCGCGTGTTGAATAGGGCTTGACACAAGGGGCGACCACTCCACATGAGCATCGGAAGAATCGTCGGTTTTTCTGTGGAAACAACGACTAATCCGGTGCGCGGCTAAACCTGCTAGACCAGTGATAACATATCCTGAAATTGCAGAAATATGGTGTGTAATTGAATGGGTGCCACTGGGTTAGCTGGTAGATTTAGTTATAATTGGAATGGTCAATTTACCCTACATTTTACTAGTTTTATCATTCCAAGTCGCGACTCGAAATCCTGAAATTCACGGGGACTGCTTGGTAGGTGGCCGTGTATTAACCGACAAACACTTCGCCGGCTAGCCCTGGCCAATCCCCACCAGAAATTTCAGCCGACTTCGCCCTTCTAAAGTAAAGTATAGGCTACAATTGGCCGCACTCCTTCCGAAGGCATGGTATTTTCGTATTTCCAGTCAACTCCACCATTCGGACACGAACAGTTTTTCGTTCTAGCCAAATGCTCAACCTTTTCTACACTAAGTCTTCAACGATTCTGTATGCTGTTTCTGTAAAATGTGTTGGTTTTTGAACAATTTTGTTTGTGTTCGACTATTATTTTTTTGTTTTAATGTAACCTACTAGCAAAGCGAGTCAGTTCAGAATAAAGCTATGGGGAATGACGGATGCATATGCCAACTTGAAAGTTTCGTATTTCAAAAACGTTGTCTTTAGTTCAAGTTTCTTAACAAAGATGAATTACTCACGTTTCCTTTCTTTGACTGTGTAGAGTTTAGTACCAGCAATAAACAAGACAGCACCCACACTTATAGTGGCGACAGTTAGTATAGGTGACACGAATCCCATAGGTTGCGTGACGTACGTAGAGCAGACGAAAAATATAACGCCGCTCAGGCAATAGATGGAGCGAATCCTGAAAGATAAATCGCTTGGTTCAGTATTGTAACTGCACCACACTGTTAAACTCACGGATTTTTAAGACATTATCATGTAACACTTAAAAGGATACTTCAAATTTCCAGGACCGCAGGCCTACAACGCCACCTGGGATGAATAAATAAAACCCCGGGGGATATTGTAGTATCAGATATGTTTACTGTTTCCAGTGTCTCGTATATTGGCTATACATGCAACATAAGTGGAGTTATACAATCGGCACACCGATGAGTCCCCGGCAGATTAAGCCCCAGTGACCACATATAGGTTCCGGATCAATACGGATGCACATCCGGCACGATCCGGCGTGTGAGCCCTGTAGCCGCCTTGCGGCGATCCTTGTTGGTCCTGGAACACTCGGAAGGTTTTAGGAAGTTCAAAACTGGCGTGTGCGCCCGGGATGCCGGTCCGCGTAGCCGGCGCCGTGTGGCGGTACAAGCAAGCCGTAGCTCTACTTTGATTGTCCCTGTGAGTCACTGATAATATAGCCTGAGAATTTTAGATCCCGAACCATTAGGACTGAGTACGGCAGAGGTACCATGCGCGCACGGGGCCCAGCAATACGTAAACTAGGTCATCCGCCAGGTTCTCTGTATAAACTCATCGCTTATGGACCAGTTAGCGCTTCACACTCCGCGCAAGGAGTGTACTACTACACTCCTTGCTCAGTCCGCGTGTCTAGCTTGAGAGAAGCACCAGGAAGGTTGTTCTACATTTTGTAGCCCAAAATTACCAAAGTTCAAATATATTCCGTTAAAAGGAAAGACAAAACATATTATTACAGATGTCTGGCCAATACCAACAGTCACCACTCGTGAGCAACTCAAGGCTGTCCTTTTTATTCGTTGCCTTATCTCGCACTACCTCAATCGACTAGTTTTTCGCAATGCAACAATACAATTCTCATAAATTCAACTTGTAATGACTCCTTTCAATTTTAAACCATGCCCGAAGTACTCGGACACAAATTATTATTAGGTACAAAGACTTTTTTCTCTGAAGTGTACCGTAAACAGCTCAGGGGAGTTTTCCTGACATAGCTACTTTGGGTCTATCGGCAACTAACCGCACATGAAAGGCTTGGTCGAAAATCGTTTTCTCACATGCACTTTCGGGTTTTCAGCGGCGATTCCACTGATCGAAGCGACAAAATAAGTCGAAATTTTGGCCATACCATGTTAAACGTAATTTTTTTCCAATTTTGCTGAAACTTGGCCACGTTTTTAATAAAATACTTATCTATGTTATGTGCTATCGGCAAATGTGATTGGTTCATAAATAAGACCCCCACGCTGTGTTCTCTGCCAATCCCATGTATCCTGGAGGGGGCTGACTGAGTGATTTTCGCGCATGCGCAGTTCAAGGTTTCAATATTGCTCTGGTAATGTGTTCGTCCAGTTTGTCCCGGCACTTAACTGCCGTGTTGCCACAGGCGTCACGCTCGAAAACTCCCTGAATGGGCACGAATCACCCTGGATCTGGATCACGCGGGATCCGACACTTTCCACTGAGGACTCAGTGCCGTCATAGATTATAGACAACTGATTCGCAACTCCGGCATAT
>NMRA01000932.1:22880-47751 GCA_002633005.1 Phoronis australis | reverse complement strand
GACGGTAGGTGTTGAGGTCGGAACTAGGGATCCTTAGGAGGCCTATTGAACATCGCACGAGTCCCGCAAGACTTTAATTGTTGTGAAAGAACAGCCTCCCCGCAATTTCTGGTGCTGTACACTTTTCGCGAATGCGGTCACTTTCTCAATGTGAGTGCCCCCTTGGTCATTCCTGGTATAGACATAACTTGTTATAGAGTGTGTCTTCAAACGGACTCGCGACCAGACCACGGCGCCCGCCACAATAGCAATTCTTCGGAAAAAGAACTTTTTTCAAAAATATTACATGTACATGTACACAATATTACATGTACATGTACACTGTATGATATTGCGCAAGACAACTTTACTATACATCAGTATCAAACGTGTTGAGTGTAATAGAATGACACGGCATGACAAATGAGGAAAAAAAGTTGCACGTCAATTCGCCTGAATATCAGGGTTGCGGCACCGCAGTATTTCCCTAATCAAATCAAAATATATCTTAGAGTAAAGAAGCTAGTTACCTAAAGAAATCAGCTTTAGAACTGCGGTGAATCCATCTAAAATGCTTGTCTACTTCAGAAGTGTCGACGGAAGCGCGCGCACAATAAATCCCCGCGCGTTTTGCCAATGAGCTACAAAGACTCAGCAATTCACAAACTATATTTTCAGAGTGAACCCCCTCCCCTCAATTTTTTCCAAGTTGGTTTACTTGGGGTTTACACACGCTGGCGGTGCCGTTTTTGTTTTGCTGGAGACGCTTTTGTTTTGTTTTGTTTTTAATTTTTGGGTCCTGGCCCGAGGGGGGGTTTAAACCCCCTGAACCCCCCCGTAGATACGCCACTGNGTTGTGCAAATTAAAAAAGAATCATCAAAATCAGACAATGTTTGAGAAATTTATGCATGTTTTTGTCTATGAATTTAATGCAATTTTAGCGTTACGAGTGGCCATTTTAGAAATTACTATTTTCAACTGTCAAAAGTAGAAAAAGAACATTATTTTATTAAGTAAGCAGTTGCTTTGATATGACAGGAATAACTTTATTCACTTTCAGAATCACCTAGACAAAGTTGTTCTTTGTCATTGAGAAATGGCAGGGTTCATCATAAAACAGGCACTTGTTACGAAATTTGTGAATACTGCGTTTCCAACCCTCACCTACTGTAAAGAAGGTTAAAAACTTAAGTTCACTCTCTATTAAAAAGAACTGCAGAATATCTTAGCCTAGGCAACCCAGAAAATTATTCTATATCTAAACAAACCAGAAGTTTGGATATTGACTAGGTTTCTTCTATAGTGAAAATGGGCAAAAAATGGCTAACAAAATGTATTGTACGTACACCCATGTGGAATTCAATAACACAATTGGTCACTGCAAATGAAATTACAGCCTTTTAAATAACAACATGGTGTTTATTTTCACCAAAGAAAAATAAATGGCCATACTACGTTATGTTAGAGTATGTACGGTTTGTAGAGTACATGTACGTACATCCATGTTTACAAATGCCATTAGTAAGTGAGCAACATTGGTCATAGACATTTTCCCTCCATTAAAATGTTAGGTTAAAAGAGTGTTTATAGAAAATACATTTGTTTTGAGTAAATTATTAGCATTTGCGTAGTGTACATGCCCCATATTTTAATTTGTGACTATTTTCAAAGTATGGCAAATACATGTATGCACATAGATGCTGTGCTTGTTATTTATTGTCTTTGAATTGATTTAGTAAATCAACTAACTCTCAGTAGAGTCTTAGTATTTAGTTACAAATCTGCCATGTCATTGAAATGTAGTGTGTGTACCCCGATGTGAACAATAACCATGAAACAAAAAATTACACAGTAAGTATGCAACATTTGTCACAGACATTTCCTCTATTAAAATGCTAGGTTAAAAGGGTGTTAATTACAGATGCATTTATTTTCAGTGAAATATTAGCATTTGTAGTGTACGTACCCTTATATTTTAACATGTGCCTGTTTTCAAAGAATGACACACAGGCATACTCATTTTTGCTGTACTTTTGTTTGTTCTAGTTGAATAGATTTGGTTAAGTGAATTAACTCTCAGTAGATTCTAAGTATTTTTATCAACCTCACAAGTCACTGAAATGTAGTGCACGTACCCCTGTGAGTGTGCATTGTACGTACCTTCAACCTCTGTGCTATCATAGATTATAGACAACAGATTCGCAACTCCGGCATATCCTTACATGCTGAGTTGAACTCTCCTGACCTATCTGCTGCAGTTTCCGGTCAGTGTATTTTGACGAGAAATACTTGCTTCTACTTTACTGTCCAAAACAACGAAAAAAATATTAATTTCGGCATTGAAACTCTTTCCAAAGTCTTTCAGTAGTAGAAGTGTTGGTATTGTGAGTACTTTTGGCAATGCTACTGGTAATTAATTACAAAATTCAAACTTTTGTGCCGACTGATTATGTCGTCTGCTTGCCCAATAGCAGCATAGTTATCGGACAGTTTTTGATTTATGGTTCACATAGGCCTACTGAGAAAACTACGAAAGCATTCTCAAGTGAGCAGTTCTTAGACTGATTATGTCGTCTGCTTGCCCAATAGCAGCATAGTTATCGGACAGTTTTTGATTTATGGTTCACATAAGCCTCCTGAGAAAACTACGAAAGCATGTTTATAAATGAACATTCTCAAGTGAGCAGTTCTTCTGGGAAGTGTTGAGTGGCCCTTAAAAGGGACGTTGGTTGTAGCTATAGCGTGAATAATTCAACATAAATCACACAGTATACCATGCTCACTCAAGTACTGAAGGTCCCCTTCATTCAAGTTTTCATCTGGGAAGGTTGGATGAAAACAGAGAAGATGGCAATATCGATGACAGTTGTATCACCTTATATAAATGTTACCGTTCTCCAACGTTATCACGAACCCTGCGTTTTTCAATTCTTGTTCCTGGATTCAGAAGTAGCTCTGAACCATAGGGAAAAAAGACACGGCTACGAAAACGAATCAAATTTTGAAAATCATCGCCTTCGTGTGGTTACGTGTTGCTGTCGCCAGACTGTTGTTCCTCCCCAACATCAATGTCGAAAATCGACGTTACAAGTGATTTTTAAGAAAGGGGTGTACTGATTTTGTCTAACGTTGATAGACCATAACTTTTGGTTTTTACAATGCATTAATTGTGTTGAATGCATTCATATTAGGTGGCTTCATTGAGTTGAACAGAAAATAAACTAAATGTAACACAAAAAAGTTTTGAAAATAAATAGAACAGTAAAACAGGACTCCCTAAAAATCGAGCTGTTTTCGAAAACTTTGCGCCATTGGTGATCTGCCAGTGATTGGTTCATGCATTTACGGCGGGAAAATAATAGACCAAGTATCGTGACCGTGTGCACTGTAGCAACACTGTATCTTATTCTTATTTGGCCAATCTGTTGATACAGTAAATTTCGTTATTTATGCCCATCCTGATTTGACTGCAACTTGAGCTTGTTGGGTTCTATCTTATATTGGGTTGGCATTGGGACCCACGTGATGCTTACTCGAATGGGCTTCATTTTACCAAGTATTTCAAATTGAGGTGAAGTAAATAAACAAAGTGGGTAATTATCATCACCAGAATTTCATCATTGGTATCTTTTGCCGGGTGCTCAAATTTTCTGATATTAGGGATTGTCAGATTTGTAAGGTAGAAGTGTTTCGCTGGATTTCCAGGTCTGTGGCATTATTTATACCGGACCAAACTTAAAAAAACAGACCTTTGTTTAAATCAGGAGCTGCATGATACACATTATTAGACGTGCGCAGGCATTGCACTGATCACTTGGAACCATATTTATGGTTTATTAATATATAGTTAAACCAAGCTGAGGAGCTTGAAACCTGATTCACGGCAATTTTTGGCAGTCGTGGTATTTTCTGAAAAATGCTCGTAAGTTGACAACAAAGTTTGATAGCAATGCACTGCAGTTTTGTAGAAACTCTGTTCATAGGTTGCAGATGCGTCACAGAGCGTAACTTTGATGAATTCTAGCTTAAGATTTCACCTGTTTCGGAGACCGGGTTTCAACCACTTTTGAGCTATAATAAGCGCCCCCTTCATGAAGCGGATTTTTCTAAGCACCCTGGCCGCTTATTAGGGCGCATACGGTAATATTTCAGAAGGGCAATACTTAGTATCCTTTATGCACGGGACCCTTTTGTTACATTAGGAGTGGGATTGGCTCATTATGTACCCTACAGGTGGCATAGGACTTTACAAAACTGGTTGAAGAATTTTGTTTTCGTCATAAACCTTCGTTTGAAAGGCTTAAGTTTAGAAATGTTAGGACTTAAGGCGGAAATTTAAAAAAACATATGTCCGCTTATAAAAAAATTTAACGTTGAAGAATAAAAACAACCTTTACACCCCGCTGGTGTTCCTGTTCCATGTTTTCAAAGTAGTTGGTTGCATTTTCATAGACGGCAGTCGAGAGTTTTTGTGCGGCATATATCCGACATGAAATGAGTGTAACCTGCTGTTGAATTGCGAGATAGATTTTGACTGGTCCGTGTGCTTATTTATGAAGTATTAATGTAATCTTTATTTATGTTAAAGGTTTTACCAGCGTTCTATTCATTTGTACACGAATGTGAATGTGTTGAAATCGCTGATCCAAATCCTGGCCAAATGTGCGCATTCTGCTGAGACCAACCGTCTGATCAGGGCCAGCGATGAGTAATTTGGTTAATTCGCATACTAGGCTATTAGTCGGTGGGCCAAATCTCATAGCGTTCACCCTTGTGAGTACTTTGGGAGGGCAACCTAGTTTTTTCTATGTGGCTAGATAATATAACTAAAAATCAAATTCCAAAAAGTTCCCACGTCTACACTTGCACATTTTTTTTAAAAAAGGTGTTTTTGTTGCACAAAATATGATGCATATTCCTGCCACTTGATGGCGCTTTTCTAGTGAATTGACCAATCAGAGAGCCAGATTGTATTGTTGTGCTTAGTTACTTCAATATGGCTGCTCCCATGGAATGTGATGTCTGTATAATTCAAGGTTTATCAAACAGCACAAAATTGTGATGTCAGAGCCTAAAGAAGCTTAGGAAAGCTTCCTGACGAAAGCTGATTGACTGTGGAACTCTGTAGATCAGTAGATCAAAAAGAAGAAGAGGTGTCACAATCACAAACGTTTGTGCAGAAAACAGCTGCATGTCCTGGTAGCCTACACAGTATACTGCTGAGTGCTGTAGACTAGAAGACCAAGTGTCAGACCAAAAAATTGAAAGGACATAGAACGGCATAGCAACGTTTCAAGGCACCAACAGTAGTACTAAAGCTGAAGTTGCTGAAAGTGATACAGATGTTATCCAAGATTTCCCAAGAAAATCAATCACTTCCAAAATCTGAAACACCCAATTAACCTGAACAAGATAGGAACATTCTGAAACATGAGTGCATCATTTGTTAGCAGGAAAAGTACATTATGGGCCACATTTCAAGAAAGAGAAAGAAGTATAGCTTTCAAAAACAGGTACGTGTTTTTTAAAAATACATCTTGGTGTTTTCCATGTGTGTTTCAGTATTATCACCAGTTGTTTTTTAACTTGTTCAGCCCCTTGGCTGCCTAGGCCTTAGACAATACTGCTGACCCAGTAGAGACGATGATCATACCATAGGTACTTCATATGCCGGATACTTTTCGGCAAATTATGTTCCTATAAGTTTAGAAGTACCGCGTAGAGAGATGCCTCTGAGGAGGTCGTTAATGTTTTCATTTGTTCCCAGTTTAAACAAATACTCCTGCAATCCTGTTTTTCGAACACTCCATTCAGTTGCCACATCGACACTGCTTGCGCTAAGGGATAATCCTATGGCGTTATACTGTGGGTGTGATTTTAAAGCACTTTAAGTCAAAAATTTTTGAGAAGGTTAAATGGAGTAGATAGTTGCAAACAACATGCCCAAGTGGCCGTCATCCCCTGCCGTAGTCTCAATTTTTTGTAAACATTAATTACTTAGGTAGCAGCTGCAATGATAATTAAATTAAAGTGCCTAAGTGGCCATCGTCGCCGTCGAAATTTGAGGACGATGGAAGCCACTGTCCATTTCGTCAAACGTCGATTACCTTAAGTGTAAATCGATTGACTATGGTTTGAGCATCTGATTTAAAAAAAATTAAATTTCAATCACTGCACAGGTATATCAGCTGATTTATTTTCAGCTGCATCTACTGATCTAATTATTAGACGATCAACATTATTAGGCTACAGATCAGACGGCATGTAAATTTGTTAGGCTGGTGGTGGATCAGCTCCTGATACGTCCGTCTGAAAAAGTTGCATGCCAACTCACTCATAGTTGAATGTTAAATTAGTGTTAACAGTTCGGGTTTTTTTCAGTTGGACTTGTATCGCAAGCAACAGCTCAGTCCAGAGCCCTGAATATGCAAATGAAATTCAAAGATAAAGACCTTGTGTCTTAGAAGCCAAGTACCACAGATCATCATGCTATAAAAAAGAGAAAGACAAAGATTGTGGAGAGTGACGAATCCCCAGTTTTCAGAGATGTTTTTCTACAGTTTTGTTTGGAGTTCATTGAATCAAAGCTTCTAGCACATGGAGATGTCATTTGCCTTTCAAAAATAAAGCAAGACTTTGAAGCTGTTCTTCAGAAAGCTGGTGTGCATGAAGTTATTTGGACAGGCAATCTTAAGAAATATTGTTGAAGCTACTCACTGTTGTAGTTTGTGCCTGACTAAGAGATACGAAAGTGAATTGAGGCTAGTGTTCAATAATTCACTTGCTGACTCTAATTAACACAGCCCATTGTAACATATTTTGAATCAAACGTTTGCCCAAATAGTGCCCGCCTCCAAACAAGGACTTAGTGTTTGACCCTTCATTGCCTGCGGGCTAATCACCAGTGTGCAGTGCTGTACCCTCTCTAATCGACCATAGTTGGCTCCTTGGCGGTGGAGCTTTGCAGTTAATATGTATGGCAATGACCGCATCTCCATTGACAGTACTAAACGATGAACGCTGCAAGTGCAAAAAGAACATGTGTGCTGGGAAACTGAGTTTGTGCTGCAATGCTGGGTCAAACTGTACAGAAATGTGCAGCTGTGACAACTGTAGTAACATCAGCAACACTGACTGCATAACATTGGATAGTTCTTTGACAGGCCAACCCTAAATAGACCTCCAACCCCGTTATTTCCTTTTTTGTATTAAAAAGTTAATTTTATTTGTTGATTAAGTCATAGAAAGTACATACTTTGATCATTGTCATGTATTTGTCTCATACTGCTTAATAAACGCTGTCAGAATAATCTATTTTAATACAGTCTTTGTGCACATTCACAGAGATCATTCAACTATATTGTTTTTGTACTATAACATATTTCTGGTGTATTATGCAAACAAGCTGTATTTTACACCATTAGTCAATGTTTTAGTCATTGAGGCACAAATTTTGCCCAGTCTCAAGTGTTTTGTGTTATTTTTGTTGCCTGACAATGCCAGAATAACTTCCTAGAAACATTCAGACTTAGTTTGTATTTTTGCCACTAGGTGTCTCTTTACGTTTTTTAAATTTCACTGTTTACAATTAATTTACAATAGTAAAACATGTAATGTGAGTGTAATATTGTTCAATACAATGGCACTGATGGGACCATATTACTTGTTTTACAAAAAAGTCACCAAAACTGTTGTTTTTACAAATATAAGTTTACTAAGCTCTTTGGTGATTATTAGGTAACTTCAAACTCAAATTTCTCAAAAATGTGCAACTTTATATGTGGGAACTTTTTAGATTTTGAAAACACTCTAATAAATGAACTAAAAAACACCAAAATAAAATTGCCCCCCTAAAGTACTCACAAAAACCATTTTCTAGAGGCCCTACAAAATCTGGCCCACCGACTATATGGCTGAACTTCCTCGTAAGGACACTGAGGAGTTTACGAGTCACTACCTCTGGAAGAAATTTAGCAGATAATTTTCGTCAAAAAGTTTACCAAATAGTTTTCATCAAAACGGAGAAAACAAAAATGGATTTGTGAAGACAGGATTAAGACTAAGTAGTAAAGTCTCTTAAAAACATTTATCTTCGAAGTGCCTTGAACAAATGTATAAAGTCTTATTGCTGAAACAACTGCCATTCACGTTGACAAAAGAAGTATCTTGGTTTTCTTCCCACAGCCGATTATGGGGTCTTCAGATGGTATGGAGGCTAATTCCTTTGCATTTCGCTTGTGTGGCCGAACAACCGGCCACACAGTAGCCGACCATGATTAGCAGACGACGTACTTGCCGGAAATTGCACCAGATAGTTTAGCCAGGCGTGCGTTCAGTAGACGCTAGGACCTACGCTAGGACCTAGCTAAAACCTAGTCAAAGTCACGTGTTCTTATTTAAAATACATGCCAAAATCTCACGTATTCTCGCGAAGTCTTGCTTTTTAGCGAGGTCCTAGCGTTACTGAACGGGAGGCAGATGTCGCCAGTGAATAATGACGTAAGGGCTTGTGCGTAAGGTCACAGATTTCGTCCATTGAAAGTATACGGAGTTGGCGGTCTATGGTGCCGTGTCATACTGGACTGGGGCTTTACTCTTTACTGAACACATTGGGGGCATTTGATTGGCTTCGCGGCTTCCGCCAGGTAATCCGGTTAAGGCACATGATTGGTTTTTACAAACTTATGACGTGTAGACCAATCAGATGTCTGAGCCGCTCGATCCATGCTCGCTAGTTCCCTGCGTGCCGCTGGGTGGGGCGGTAGCCGCGCCAGCACGCAGGTATCACTTAATTTTCCTCGGTAACTTTTTTTACACNAATCCGGTTAAGGCACATGATTGGTTTTTACAAACTTATGACGTGTAGACCAATCAGATGTCTGAGCCGCTCGATCATGCTCGCTAGTTCCCTGCGTGCCGCTGGGTGGGGCGGTAGCCGCGCCAGCACGCAGGTATCACTTAATTTTCCTCGGTAACTTTTTTTACACCGGCTAGTCGAATTCTCAACAGGCAGCGCTTAACGCAAACAAATTGGCATGACTGATGGACTGAAGTGTAAACTGGTCTGTTGTACAGACAAATCGGTGCTTATAATTCAGTATGTTCAGGAAATGTCGGCCGGAAGCCTAGTGATTGCGCCTTTTCGGAAAGCATCTCTCTACTATCGATGACTTTTGTTTACGATAGTGTCCTGTATTCATACAGTATGAATAACACATCGGTTAAATCGGCCAGATATGTTTTTATTGTACATGTACATGTATGTGCTTCAAGGACGCGGCTATTAAACATCACTGCAGAAACGAAATAGTTGCTGCGACGCCACTTGCATGACAAGGCTAAAAATCGTTCACAATCCGCCATTTTTCACGGTGTTGTTAAGCTAAGCAATGACTGCCGAGGTTACATCGACCAATGCTAAAGCGCGTGCCACTGCGTGATACCTGGCGTGCGTTCGGCAGTAGACGCTAGGACATACGCCGCTAGGTTCTAGTCAAAGTCACGTGCTCTAATTCAAAATGCACAGCAATATCTCACGTAATCTCGCGAAGTCTTGCTTTTTAGCGAGGTCCTAGCGTTACTGAATGGGAAGGCTGGGTGCTGGCTGGGCTAAGCAGGCAGGGAACCAGCGAGGAACCAGGCAGCGCAACCGGCGTGGACAATCAAGTGCAGATCGAGACATCTGATTGGTTCTCGATATGACGACTTCCGGCATACAGACCAAGTAGATGTTCTGGCTGCCGCGGGTTGACCCGGCACAATCAAGTGCCGCCTTTGTGTTCGCTCAGTGAAAGTTAATGTCTGAACAAGACCACAGAAACTCGTATTTAGACCGATTGAGTCTCTTACCCTCATTCGCTGTACTTACCATGCAAATGTTTTCTCAACTAAGTGGCCGTCTTTGGTGTTTCCGTAAACAACCTGATCGACCAGGAACGGGTAAAGACTCGTTTTTATCAAAGCTTGTGCAAACGATATTATCAACAATGGTATTACCAGATACGCCTGAAAAATAATGCATATTAAAGTTCAGTTCAGCTACCAATGTTTACTTTCAAGCACCTACCGAAGCAGTGAGGGCGGCCCATAAGGGGGGGGGGCACATGCCCTTTATAGAGGCTTTATCTGTCACATTTTCAGTTCGGAAATGCCTTGGTGAATTTTTATAGAATTGAAAATAACCTGCTGTACGAAAATTAATACTGAGTGAATAGCTTATTAGATTTTACGCGATATTCTTAGCATAGTATTGACATTAAAGCTGCGCTTTTGAGAGAAATAAACTGCAATAACCATGGAATGCGAGTTCTTTGGTGGCGACAATAATGACAATGCAGTAGAATACAACAGAAAGACAGGTATACAAACTAAAACAGGGTTGCCAAAGAGACGAATGTATAAGTACAAATAAACAACACTAAAAGAGAACATTCGATGGGCGTATGACACGAAAAAGTGGTTCCTTTTTCCATCGTATGCCGAGGACTGTTCCGACCATGAAGCTTCCAATTAAAGACGAGGCCCACTCTTTCTGCTTCATTTTGATTTAAACACATCATAAAACAGATCCTAAAGCAGATCAGTTCAGTCAAAACTTAAGCCGAAATAATGTTCAATCAACAGAACTCCAAATATTTTCAAACTTAACTGAATTTAATATGAATTCTGTAGTTTAACTTTTATTTTGTTGGTGCACCACCACCAAAAATGGCAGACACAGTAAGTAACAGCTGACTCGTGCACACTCAACTGCCGCCAAAACTAATATTAGGTTTTCCACGGAAACCTCCGCCTACTTTTTAAAGAAACTTATAAAAATAGAAGTAAACTAGCAAACAAAAACAGTGACAAAAGTAGCAGTAAAACAAGGCGAACACAAACAGTGGCTGAAAGCTTCGAAATGTTTGTATTTTATTGGAATCTTTTGACTGAGGAGCTTCGTCCCGTGTTTTAAACTGATGAATGTAAAGGGACCATTATTTTACTTCGGTTCAGTTCTAGATTTAGCTTTAAAATGCTCTTGGCATATGACATTCGTTATAGTGATATTTTACCCCAAGACTTGATCGGATGTCTTTAAGAATCCATTCTACCTTACCACATCCTTATTGTATTAGTTTCCTTTATTGCTGTCTTGGAGTAAGACCCAATTTCCCAAGAGTATGGCCATTGAAAATCAAGCTTTGTTCAAAAGCTTGATTTTGTTTGGAACGTTTTGTGTGTTTCAGTTACTCAGATTGTCTTACCGGATGCCAGTTGCAGTAGCGTTGTTCTTTTCTCCACGACAACATGGGACAGTCCACAGTTATTATAATTCCACCTGAAAAGAAACTCGTTACAGTAAGTAAGGATGACTTGCAACAGTTAAACCTGCTATAAATCTGTCTCTCATAAAATGACCTCTAAAACTGCATTTGCCCTGTTTAGCTGACTGAAAACGAAAATGGAAGTAATTTTTTTACTGTCGACAAATCATTCTAGTTGTATTCGTTACACTCATAGGATTACATTTCCGTATCTAGTTGTATTCCTTCCGTGTCTAGTCATATTCCTTACAGTCATAGGAATACAATTCAGTATCTAGTTGTATTCCTTACAGCGATAGGGTTCTATTTCCATTACCAACTCAAGTCAACGGCAGAACGCATGCGCTATTTTGATTTCGCAATTTCAAGACGATCTACTGGAGCACGGTTCGAACAAGCAGATAATAAAAGTTACAATTTCCAAAATTAAATTTGATGTGGTCACATTCTCCAAAAACACTAAATCCGCTGGATAAGTTTGATTGTTGCAAGACTTCTAGTGTATTGTTCAAGAGTAGCAAATGACACGTGGTAATGCGATGTCATTGTTGCTAACCAATGAAAAACTTTTAGGCAACTGAGCCCTGTCCAGGTTAAGTAGTGAATTAAAAATAAAAATGTGATTTTGCGGCGACGTACATTACAATTTGCGCAGATGCGACGCTAAATTATCAAAATTTACAGATGATGACTCGAGCTACGAAACCAAGTCCTAACTTTAATCTGTTGCTTATATTTCGGGTTCATCAAGTGCGAACATGTCTGCGTGTAGAATGTTCTCGATCACAAGCTTGAAACTCTTAATGTCTTAAAGTTTATGTAGGACCTTATCGACAAATCTATGAAACTATAAAGAACTCAATCATGGAATTTAACTCTGTGAAAGTATATATTTTTCGAAAGCAGAAGTCTGTAGAATTTGATTTTTTCCTTTTGTATTCATCTGTCAGTAATTGAGTCACGTGATCATTGTCACGTTTTTCCCCGTGTGTGGGTGGGCGCAGGTGGTTACCAACCGGTGCTAATAGCTTTCGGTGCGACGATATAGACTGAAGACTGGTTCGAGTTAATCCTTTATTAATCTCGACCGTATGTTCACAAGCCTACTCAAACAAAACGTCCGACGTAATGTCTGTTTATGCTCCAGCCAGTGCTGCGAAGCCTTGACTTGTGATAAACTTCTGAGACACGTTCAGCAACTGTTACACTCGTCTATTCAATAACCTGCTGTCTCTATAGCTGGCTCTCTGATTCTCTTCACTGCAACTCAACTGTAGTTCTCCTGATTTACTTTCTTGAACTTACTTGATCTTCTTGTGAACTGACTTGATCTGACTAACACAAACCCGTGCTTGTGTATTTATAGCCTAATGCATTGTTCTGGAACTTTACATCAATTCAAGCACATTCTAGAACTTTCCTGAATCTACCCAACCATTCTACAAACATGTACTAGTCTCTAGAATATTCCAGACTGCATCAATCACTGTCATGCTAGAGTATTCTAGAAAGTTCCACACTATACTGCAGTAAACAAATTACATCATCACTGTTCTGACCTCAGTCTTCTAGAAAGTTCCACACTATTTTGTAGTATACAAATTACATCATCACTGTACTTAACTCAGGGGTCATGCCAACCAAACTGAATAACAAAACAAAACAATACAACTAATAATACTGTCAGACTATATTCTGACAATCATGCTTTTTAGAAAAACTGTAAAAAGAAAGGTACAACCATAGCAAAACAACGTAGCATAAACATGACTAAAATTTGTTTGACATAGACGCAAGTGTAGAAATGCTGTTCCTTTTATGCACCTTTTGAGTTTCGTCACAAAAATATTTTTGATCAGTCCCTCATACAAAACTAGAACATTTTAATAACAATTCCTAACACTGCATCAAGAATAGCAGTGTGTCAGTGTGTAAAAGTTCCAAATGAATCCAACCAACCATTTGTAAGATATGGTGTTCAGAAATTAGTTAAATCTGAGCATTTTGCTAGGGCGCAAAACAACCTTAATTCAAA
The DNA here is from genome assembly GCA_002633005.1 of Phoronis australis. Lineage (NCBI taxonomy): Eukaryota > Metazoa > Phoronida > Phoronidae > Phoronis > Phoronis australis. Next base: position 34,430 of record NMRA01000932.1, on the reverse strand, counting down.
TAAAACTTGAAGTGAATGTATAGCTCGAAACTAGGCTGGATTTCCGGTCTGAAAATGAGATTTCAGGTCAATAACATAAATTAAGACTAACCTATTATGTAAAGCGCGGCTCCAATAAGAATGGACCAATAACGTCCAAAGACGGCGTCTGTCAGAATACTGCTAAACAGAGGTAGAAAGTAGCATATACCTGCAGATAAAAAGTTACCAGAACAAACTAAAGTTACATGTGAGGTAGCAACGTAGTTTTACAATAGTTCAGTTCTTTTCCTTTGCTAACATTCCTAACTGCCGACTGGACTTTTGAGAGTTGTAATGTTTCCTAAGCGTTTAAGAGGCATGGAACGCGAAAACTCGTGAAAAACACCCCTTAAAACAGGTTGTGGCGAATCTACTCCTCCGGCATGCTAAAGTGAGAGTTATTCACTTTGAATATCGCAAGAATTTCTAGAAAAAATCGTCAGATTTACTATTTTTGAAACACAGACGAAATAAAAACTCTTTCATCCCAATACAGTTTTCAAACTATCCGTCCCTAATAACATGTGTGTGCGCATGCCTCAAAGAAGTCGGACTGGCTGCCGCTTGAAATCCCCATTCACTACTTGTTCGAATTCGCCAGCATTCTCGAAAACGAGGTGTTGTGTCCAAACTACAAAATGAATCTGTATATTTGAAACGCGCGCTTTCATGTTTGCGTCGTTTAACAATTTAAATATTGAAAACGAGGTATCATGTCCTAAACAACAGTGCACAACATTCATTTCTCAGCGACAACAAAGTGTGCAAGTTTCTGTGAATTGTTTTGTTTACACCAAAGGTCAAAGGTTACATTTTCCATATAAGGGAAATGTGTTACGTCGTGCCATACCAAATTAGAAGAGATGCTTTGTCGTGTAGGAGAAAAATCGACGAAGTGACGAGCAATTGACAGATCGTTTTTCGAAATTTAAAACTGAAGGAAAAATGCTTGTCATCAGCAGAAATTCCACAAACATTTACGGGAAAATCGTAAAAATACATGGTGATCAGTCTGACGTCTATTTCAGTGGCAGAGAACCATTTGCACAATCGACCTCCTCAATAGCGCGAAAATTTGAAGATAATGATTGCCCTGTTGCGTTTCACGAGATGGTGATTATGTTATATTGTTGGTATTGAAAGTTATGTGAATAATCAATGATAAGAAGCTTCTTGTTCAATTTCATCTCGGCGTTTCACCGTCACATCTTATGTCCACACTTATGTTAAGTATTACGCTATTACGAAGTTTGATGTCCAACACGCATTATGGTTAAAGGGATATTCACGGCGGGAAATCCAGTAATTCCCCAATAACAGCAAAACGCTTTACCGCTGAGCCAAATCCGACCCGTTAAATAGCAAAGTATTATTTTACATGTATTTAAATGATAAAGACACAGACCGTGATTTCAGCGAATGTATGGAATTGGCGATTTGTAATAAAATAACAAAACAGAACGGATTTTGCTGTTTTATAGCTCTGGTCAAAGGTAATTACTTAAAGGAGTCTTTCCCATTCAACGGTAATACTAAACTTGTGTGCAAAAACGTAATTTCCCTTGAGTTTTTAAAACAAAATTGTAAAAAACACAATAAAAAACTCAATGCAAAATCAAAATTTTTCAAATAAACAATCTGCTTTAAGAAATTTAAAATAATATCAAAATGTTTTATAATTTAATCAATGTCCCAAAACAACGATTGCATGGTCTCAACTTAATCCTTTAAACTCGCGGTTTCCGTCAAAAATCAAGTTTTGATTTAGTCTACTTGCCCGTTATAAAATTGTTCTTGTCTTGTTCCTTACTCAGTATACAAGTAATCTCTGGGCCGGGCTGGGCAGACTTGTCAAATTTTGGTTATTTCTTTAGACCATCAATTTCATGAAAAGTTTATATTTGTAATGGACACCGCTTTAACTTTCGTCAGCTTTGCATTAACTTACCTGTGTATATAAGAGTACGCGTTTCTACTATTGCAAACAAATCATCCCATGTAGAATATACGGTGCTCATTTCGTAGTACCACAAATTACAAATGGTTTCAAACGCGATCATTTCCAGAAAAGCCACACACGATAATATGACCACCGACGCAATCCTGCGAAATTTGGACTTGTGTTGATTTTCATGAGGCGATGCATCTTCGAGATTTTTGCTATCAGTCTCCTGACCTTCCATTAGGTGTGTGAGTTCGTCACTAGAGGGCGTTTGCTCTTCACTAGTGCCTCCGTCATAGACACACTTCGGAGTAGCAGAGACGTTTCGACTTAATATGCCTGACATGACTGGGTTTCTCCGTCCTTCAGATTTCACCACCCTCAGTAAACGAGTACGTATGCTGGCGCATTACTAATTTGAACTGTATTTAGGCAAATCACTGATTGCAAAACGGAATAATCTATCACACGCTGTAACCATGATAAGTATGTGAGATAAAACGTATTTCTCTTAACGGCCAGTTCAATGCAAAACGACAACAACAACTGTTCATATGTATCAATTACTTCCCTTTTATGTAGTTCTAGTTATAATTATCACGTTTCCACTCATTTTCGAACTTTGCATATTTCGAGGAGCATAAGCTATCATGGAAAACTTTTGAGTAATGGCTTACGACATGTATGGCTATGATGATGGTGATGATGATTGTGATGATAATGGTGATGGTGTTGGTGATGATGACGGGGATGATGATGCTGGTGATGGTGGTGATGATGATGATCGGGATGGTGATAGTGATGATGATGATGATGATGATGGTGGTGGTTATGATATTGGATGGTAATCATGAAATTGGTGGTGGTGATGATGATGGTGAAGATGAGGCGACGACGAAAATTGAAATAATCAGGCAGTGGGGGTGTCGATTTAGTAAAACAAGTTTATCAACATACTCTTTATTAATAAAATTTAATGTGTGTAGCACTGTAAAATACTTCACAACATATGTGTGCAGTGTACGGTAATTCTCCAATTACATCGCATAAATATAATGCCAAAATTGTCATTTTTGTTGATGTCACCTGCGTGCGTGCACCCAGGGGTGCTCGGGGGGTTCGAACGAGCCCCCCTCCCATTTTGCTAAGTGGGCCAAAAGATCCGCCTCAGAGAAACAACAAGTCCGAGAAAACGAGACAAATGTCCACTAAAAAGGCGCAGAAGCACAGTGAAGGTGGTACCCCGTTTTTCTTAGTCCTCCAGCTTTTTTGTCAGCAAAAGGTCCACTTAATCAGAAATTCGAGCCCCCCCATATTAAAGCAAAACATGCGATTAACAGACGAAAATTTTCTTAATCTTCACGTTCTTGGAGAAACTTGATAAGATAGATTTTCACTTGTCGACCATCTCGTGAGCAAAATAAGTAAAGAATATTACTGTNGTTATGATATTGGATGGTAATCAAGAAATTGGTGGTGGTGATGATGATGGTGAAGATGAGGCGACGACGAAAATTGAAATAATCAGGCAGTGGGGGTGTCGATTTAGTAAAAAAAGTTTATCAACATACTCTTTATTAACAAAATTTAATGTGTGTAGCACTGTAAAATACTTCACAACATATGTGTGAAGTGTACGGTAATTCTCCAATTACATCGCATAAATATAATGCCAAAATTGTCATTTTTGTTGATGTCACCTGCGTGCGTGCACCCAGGGGTGCTCGGAGGGCTCGAACGAGCCCCCTCCCATTTTGCTAAGTGGGCCAAAAGATCCGCCTCAGAGAAACAACAAGTCCGAGAAAACGAGACAAATGTCCACTAAAAACGCGCAGAAGCACAGTGAAGGTGGTACCCTGTTTTTCTTAGTCCTCCAGCTTTTTTTGTCAGCAAAAGGTCCACTTAATCAGAAATTCGAGCCCCCCCATATTAAAGCAAAACATGCGATTAACAGACGAAAATTTTCTTAATCTTCACGTTCTTGGAGAAACTTGATAAGATAGATTTTCACTTGTCGACCATCTCGTGAGCAAAATAAGTAAAGAATATTACTGTACATAGTTATCACGTGAAATCTATTCCCGATGAATTGCTGGAAACCGGCCAGTGGGATTGATAATCGTAGGTATTGGTCAGCTGACCACAGGCCCCCTGTGGTGTGTCATGGTGTACAGTGTCCATGTCTGCAGGCTCCTGGTGCCATCCGTTACCTCCTTCAGTTTCATATCGAGCGTTTTCTTCAGTGACGTCTGATTCTGGAACAAATATTCCTCATCATTTGCTGCACGAAAAGCGACCACACGTCTATATGTAAACCCACGTCAGTATATTATGTCAGTGAAACTTGACTCGCCCGTTACAAGATGGCAGATTGGGCATGTGTATTCATTTCTTCAAACATCTGGCAAACAACGGCTTATACTACAATCATAAAAACACAACAGATTTTGCGGTTTTGACCTTTGATAGCTTCAATAAGTCTATCCTATTCAACGATTATCCCAAAATTGCGTTTTTCGGCCGCAAACACGACAATGTTAAATAATATGAATTAAAGAGTAAAGAAAGGACGGAAACACAAAAAACAGTTTGTCATGTACAAAGGTTGTCCACCACTTGAAGCTTTTTGACAGGTGCCTATACGTGAACGAATTCAGTAAAAAATCATAAAGAACTCATTACTGCGGAAATAGGTGCTTTATAAGGCAATTATATTTTACGTCAGTGCCCTCTGGCGATAGAATAGAAGTATGAATATAAAAATGAAAGCACGTTCGTGCCAAAAACTTCTCGTATGCCCACGTTTTAACATGTTCTTCTGTCGCATTTTGTAGCTTTTGTTGTTGAAAATCACCAAACGTACACAGCAATTGTGCTTTTCGTAAACACATTTAGACAAGCATAAAAAACGACCGTCAAAACTGCAAAGCCAACGTTGGTCACGGGAGTGTTTTCGCGTTGATGACAGTCACCAAGTGTCGAGATCGTCTCGTTCACGAGTCGGCTTACCTGGACCTGTCACGTGGAAATCCATGGCATTTCTTAAGTCCGGTCAAAGATAACTCGGCAAAGATAAAATGTAGACAAAGGGAAGCAGAAGAAATGCATTTTAGTTATGAAAAGCAGAAATGGTCGTTTGGCTTTTGATGCTCTGTGTCACGTGATAAAGTCATGTTTTTTCGTCTGAATATACGGCATGTGAAGATAATAACAATAACAATAACAATAACAATAATAATTGTAATAATAATAAACTTTATTTAAAGAGGATAAAAATACAATAAATATAAAACATGCTTTAGCCAAAGGCTAATATCCAGCATGGTCCTCTGCAGCAAGAAATTAAATTAATTAAATTAAGTTAGATAAACAGATTAAATTAAGATACAAATAAGATACATTAAATAAAATAATATTTACAAATTGGATAAACAAATTGAATTAAAGATAAATAAATAAAGAAATAAAAATTTATTTTTGGTAAATATATTGGAAAGACAAAAAGGAGGGACATCTATGACGACCACAGGTAACTGATCAGGTGGTGTCTGAAATTATCATAACAGTCAGCATCCTTAAGACTATTAGGCAAATTGTTCCACTGTTTGATGGTCTGAATAAAGAAGGACTTAGAATAAAACGATGTTCTTTTCTAGGCAAAACCAAATTGTTTGAGGCAGAAAATCTTGTCCTGATCTGGTGGCGATTTCGAACAAGTATTAGATTACGACATAGATAAGTCGGTACATTACCGTGAAAGCATCTATGCAGATTATTTGACAATATCTAAGAAATAATACACGTTAGTGTTGGCTTACGATGAGGGATTTTATTAAGGTGGGATGGATTGGCTGTACTGTTTGCACCAAATGTTGTAGTCACAAGATGGACACTTATGCACATACATACCTTCGCGTTCAAATGGATGGCGCTTGGTAAGAAAAATAATGTAAAGCGCGTTGATGATCAGAATTGTGAGAAGCACCGTAAAGTACCATTCCCTATTTTTCTGTAACTCGTTAGTCAAGGAAGGAACTGGAAATGGAGCGAAACGTGTACTTAAGAAATTATCGAGTTCATTTGAGACAGTTTTGAAAAATGTAAAAAACTTGCCCAGATTTACGTTACCGGTATGACGATAAAACGTTAGAAATGTGTTTACCAGTGGATTTTTTATATCCCTCGTGTGTCCCGTAATAAACATAGACCGTGCGTCAGCAAAGCTGTTTCCAGAGATAAAATGGATAGTTGGGGTAACAAAAGCTGTCATGTGACGTGAAATACAACTACTACAAACATGCTGTCCCTGGAAAGAATGGAATAGAAAAACCACTGCCTAATGAACAAAAAGGCATAAACAAAGCTAAACGCAACGAAGCGTAAAAGTTAGATATGGTTCAAAATACATGAACTATGCTTGGTAGGAGGTGAGTTAAATAAACGGAAAAATAAAAAGCGTACCCAGTATTTAAAAAGGCATGGAACGCGAAAACTCGTCAAAATATATTTCAAACAATTCCTGACGATAGTGCCATCTCGCAACGACTACTACAGTGTTATTCACTTTTTCTTGTGAGGGAATTTCATAAAAAATCACAAAAATAATGCTTTTTGAAATACGCGTGAAGGAAAAACTCTGTAGTCACCACAGAATTTCTGATCACCCTCCCACTTATGATAAATGCGCGCATGCGCTGACAGTCACTTGGCAAACACCCGTATGACAAGATGGACATTAACGGCAGATTATCATGAGTGATCGTACTCCGAATCTGAGGTCAACAGCACAGTATGAAGCAAGACAGTGAAAGCAAGCGATTTTCGAAAAATAATTCCAAGTGAATTTTAGAATATATGTGAAAATAACGACACCCTTATAACTAATTTTAAACAAATAGGACTTATATCAATTGCCTGTTTATCGAACTGGCTGCTTCTTGAAGTCGTCATTGGTTTGCTTAAAACAAAGATCAAGAGTCACATTTTCCATAATATAAGGTAACTGTGCTGCGACTATGTCTTGCCATACCAAATAAGGAGACGTGCACTTTCCTGTGTGAGAAAAATTGACGAAGTGACGAGCAGTTGACAGACCGCTTTTTGAAATTGGAAACTAAAAGAAAATAAAATGCTTTGACATCAACAGAAACTCAAATTCTTTAGGACGAAACCGTAAACATACCTAGTGAGCAGGTTGAATTCTATTTCCGTGGCAGAGAATTACTTTGAACAATGCAATTTAGTTTGTATTTCGTGTTTCGGGCCTCTTTAAAGTTTGTGAAATTTTTCAATGGGGAACTGCATTCGTGATCAGGAGTAAGTGCTTTTTCAATGGTAACACATACTTACGGCAGGCAATCCGGAACACGGCAGACCCCACCATGCCCCCAACTCCGCACGTGCATAAGAATAAGCCATAAAACACCACTTCTAGTCCGTCTGGCGCTTCTTTATATGCAGCAGCTGAACCTATAAATATGTTGGTTAAAGTCCTGTAACACCATACAATCCATAGGGCGTTCTCAAAAACGGGTTAAAAATCAGTTGGACAGAGCACCCTTAGAACAATTTTAGGGAGAACCTGGTAAATGGTAGTCCATTCAAAGTATGATTTTTGGCCAAAGCAGTTTTTGCCAGTTCCCAACCATTTTATGAATATGATTCTTAAATTTTTTTCTCAGAATGTCCGAGTCTGTTTGATGTTTTATCCCATGCGCGTTGAATCTGCCGAGTGCAACATGGACAAAAATAATGTTTTCCTTATTCACCTCCCGCACTACTTCAACAGTGACCTCTGACATGGAAAATTCAAAAGGTAGGTCAACGTCGACTCGACGTCTTTAGCTTGTTAGATTATCAAACTTTCCGAATATAGTCTCGGTCCATACGCGGAATAACGTCTCGTGGGATATTACTTCATATACGACACTCTCGGTACGTTTTGTGTATAAACATCTTAGAAGATGGACTCCGACGTTTTGAGAACGAGTTCGATGTAACCGTAGGCTATACAACAACAAATTGACAGTAAATAACTGTGTTTATCCTATATGTGTTGAATAAGTCGACTGCAATACAGTCATGTGATATTGTTTTCCCTATTGCACTCCCGGAACTACTTCAACAGTGCCCTCTGACATGGAAAGTTCAAAAGGTAGGTAAATGTCGACTCGACGTCATTAGCCGGTTCGATCATTAAACTTTCCCAAAATAGTTTAAAGTAATAAAATTGCAGCAGTGTAAATAACACTCAACATGCAATCAGGTCCCAAACGTAACATCTGGTACAAAACTGTTAATTATATGACACTTCTGTCTCAGTTTTCAATTTGCTTCGTCTGCGACTCAGGCGCCGATTCCTCGGTAACTACAATATTTTACGTTGTGGTTATTTTTAAATTACGACAATATAATAATTACCGTTGGTTTCATATTTTTTGTCTCTTTTCAAGTAATAAACCGTTACATTTAAAACTGTTTCTTTTACAAGAGAAAAATTGTAACCTAACGCGCAAGTAGGCCTACACACGCATATATATATATATATATATATATATATATACATGTTTATATGCAGATGTGGGGTTATTATTTGAAACCTTGCAGCGGGGTAAAATTTTGAGACCTCGTTCCGGGGTATATATAAAATATATAGCCCGCAACTATATATGCCCCGTTGGGTATATGCCCCGGAGCAATATATATCTCGCAATAATATATACCTCACTAGGTATATGCCCCAGTACAATATATAGCCCGCAAGTATATATGTCCCGTTTGGTGTATACAATATATAGCCCACAACTTTATATGTCCCATTAGATATATGCCCCACTACATTATATATACCGGTTTTCCACTGTTCTTACAATCCACCCAATATACGAGCGCCCAACTACATGTATATATGTATCACATTCGGTTAAATTCTTTATGTGACAAAATACACTCCTCCAAAGACCACAACAGATTTTACCACTTTCGAACTTAGAAATGTATGATGCTTTTATTTGTTTATTATTCTGACACGTGAGCAGATGACACTACATGTATCTGTGTCAGGCTCTACGGTGTAAGTTGATACCCTTGATAAAGATACTCTTCTAATCTACAAATACGTTGGCACCATTTTGAAAGACATTCTTGCTTAATTCGCCAACAAAAGTCTCACAGATGAACGTTTAATCATTTATTGATCTTGCACATAGTGAACTATAAATACCATAATTATCTTTAAAATCAAGTGACGGGCACCAAATATAGAGGATACATATACATCCATAGGAACAATGCTTGTGATATGCATGTACAAACAGTTTCATCCTGCACATCTTAGCAGACTTCCAGTCACCACAATTTTAAAATCCAACCATCTTAGTAACAATTACCACTAAAAATGTTATTAAAGAAAATTTGACAGTTTTAGATTAATTGGTGTTTGCTTTCTTCATACAAAATCTCTCATGCATAGTGACTACAATTCTCAATAACTGAAAACAGTTATTTTTAAAGATGTTTAAACTGCAAAAACTGCAATGCCATTTGCCTGTATTGTCTAATTAACAAAACTCAGGTTCTGAAAGACTGTGGTTGAAGTGATGATGGTGATGATGAAGACCCTAGGGAACGAAGGTGGCACTATATAGCTTAAGACACAAAAACATAATTAAAATATTCATTGTCACTATCATTAGTAAGGGCAGATCCTGGTAACTTCGCTACGCCATTATCAAATGTCCTGCTATCATCACTTTGTGCATCACAAACAGATCCCAATGACTATTTTCCCACCTCGATGGAGACTGTTGTATTGTCATCATCACTCTCAGCATCATTGCATAGTTTGGAAATTTTTCCTTTATCTTAAAAGTTTCCAGACTTCATACTCTTGTTGACATTAATTCAATGTATCGCCTGAAAATAAAATTGAAGTTTTTAAACATACATTTTCTTACAATAAAGGTTTGAAGATTGGGCAGGATGTTCTTTTCCATAATAAATGTATTGTGAAAGCTCTCATAAAACAGCTTTTGTTACAGTGTCCAAGACTTAATTTTAGGGAATTAAAGGCATTTTTGTATATTTTATTAAACTTAGGCCTGACAGGTATCTACTTAGTTTCATTTTTTACACTTTTCACAATTTAATTAGAGTAGAACTGTAATCATTTGGCAGGTATTCTTGCACAGATAGCAAAAGCTATCATTCCTGTGAGGTATATATTTAGTTATGGAATCTTTAGTTATACTTTACGCGTATGTCTTGTTCATATGGTGAATATTTGTCACCACTGGAGCATGAATTTAGCTGAGGTTTGCACATTAGAGCTACCACTTTTTGTTGTCGCACTAAGGATTGGAGCTAACACTGGAGCTTCAGACCATAGACGTGGATCCTACATTCTTACTAAAATACACTATTTTACACAAACAATAATATAACATTAACAATTATAATAATAACAATACTTTTGTGATTTCTTCGTAGTTCAAATCTGTTAGGTGAGTCCCCTTTAGCATCCCTGCAGGTCGATAGTACAAAGGGGAGTTAGTAGGAAAGACGTTTTAGGAGCAGTGGCCTTTTTATAGGTTTTTGGTCTCAAGACCAAAGGACCTTTATTCTAAAGAGTGTTAACCTGAAAAAATTAAGCTTTGTTTGTTTGTGAAAATTTGACTTCACTTAAAAAGGAAACTAAACAATGTTTTGATGAATTCAACAAACCCTGCTCCTGCCATCTGCTCATGCATCATTGGCATCAATCTTGAAAGAGCTGGAATTGCTAAAAACTTGCACCCATATCTCGCCTTTTGGTCCTTGGTGGGTGGTCTTTTCATACAGTTGCCATGAAATTCTCTAAAGCGTAGTCGCGCTTGGCCGTTTAGCTGACTTTCAAGAGTTTCAAAATTTTTCCAACTTTTCAGAGTTGTCGAGAGTTACAGGCCTTTATTTTGTTCCTGGATAGTAAAGATGTTTTTGTATTTGGTGATAAGTCACAACCGAGTATGCCTTCCTTTTGATTTTCTGAAGCGGAAGGGCCATTGGTCTGATTGGCCCACTGAGCATTACATCTTGCAATAAGTCTGATTAGCAAGCACAAAAGAGTGCCAGGTAACCATATTGCCATGACCATGAATGGTGGGTGGCAGAGCTAGGATGACTAGATAAAATGACGAAAGAGGCGTGCATCCTCAAAACAAAGTCGTTATCATTTGCATTCATAATAATTCTTAACTGTGCTTAAATGTACAAAAACAGCAGTCTTCTGTAAACTCTGTTGTAATGTCATCACCCAGATCACTTTCAGACTGACAGTCCTTCGAACTAAAGTTCCCTTGCACTAGAGACTATCAAAGGTCCTTCAGAATACAGGATCGACCAACCCCATCTCAGCACATTTCGTATAGACATCACAAAACAATAAAGAAACAATAGCTGAAAAGGTATTACCATATGTTTGACTTCAGCAAGAAATAAATTTTGAATTTACAAAGATATTGTGTGATGAAATTTGAAAAACAAGTAATTTTAATTACATGACATACCTTTCAGACGATCTATCAGAAAATTCTTGATTATTTTAGCAGAAC
>NMRA01000932.1:0-21848 GCA_002633005.1 Phoronis australis | reverse complement strand
TCAAATTCCCTGCTCTCCGCCATTGTTCAATGCTAGTCACTGATCTCTTGTGTTCAACCCATGACGTCACATGGCGGGAAATGTGAAAATTGGCAAAATTGAAAGAAAAATCAAAATTTCGAGCTAATTACACAAAATAAACATGGGTTTAGCTCAATTTTACGTCATACATTTAGTCTGTGGCCACCGGTAATTCAAAATGTGCAAAAATCCATGGTGTGTACTGTTTAAAAATCTGCCGAAAAAATGAAAGAAACTGGGGAATTCAAACAGTAGGGGATAAATACAAAACGTACCTCGATTGGTGTAGACAAAGTAATTTCCACTCGATTGTATTCCCCGTATAGGCCTCGACCTTCGGTCTTTTGAGATAATTAAGTCGGATCTCGATATCCTGAGATAATTAAAAAAGAAACGCGTGGTGTCATCTTTGGGCCACCGTAGAGTTCAGTATCTGTCTGGCGACGAGAAAATCTAGCCAAAATCACATGCTCTCATTGAAAATACACAGTGAATCTTGCGATATTTTTCTTTTCTAGCCAGATACAAGGTTTATTGAACTCTTACCTGCTACTATGATGATGATTTCACTGAAGTATAGCAGGAGAGAAGTGAAAGCTTCATAACACATAATTGACATTTTGCTATAGGTTTCATTGGATAATTGGCGCTCCCTGATGGCACTTAAAACCGCCCCAGTTATGGCACAGACCGACAACAAAAGGTTGGAGGTACCTGTAAACGAGTACAGATGACAACATTGGATGCCAGGAGTTTTTATTAGAGACATGCTCCGCTCTCTTATCATGAGTATTGGAAGCAAAGAGTTTTCATTGAAGACAAGCTCTGATGTCTTGTCAATCTGAAAAGACCGTTAAATACAGAAAGAGAAGTTTTTATTGGAGACACACGCTGCTCTCTCGTCAATCTGAGCAGATAATATTGGCAGATAGGCCCTTTCATTAGAGGCACGCTCTTCTCTCTCGTCCATCTGTGCAGATCTATATTAAACAATGTTAACCTTAATTTTCAAGCCTGTCAAACTTTACACACTTCAGTTTTTATCCAAGGTATGAAGCCGATACAGGCACCGACAGAACATGTAGAATACTATTATTCATTGCATCATTTGATCACTGCCGCTTTTCTGCTTGCCTCTTTCGTAATGTTTAGATTTCCTGAAATACCGAGTTCCCGCTCGTCGTAGACAGACGGTTGGGAAGTATGAAATACAACGCAGCTAACAACGTCAACGTACACAGATGATGTATTTGTGGCTTCCAGGATAAAAGAAATTTAGGTTTGCTCGTATTTGTTCGGGTGCCACCTACCTATTTTTTGGAAAAGCGATAGTTTCAGCCTGCAAGTTGGCTGCACGACAACGAAAGTCATCAGAGACAGACAGGCACTGGTGATGCTCAGGGCGATAAACAAATAATTCCTTTCTTCGGGCGTGAACATAGAGACCTCAGGGGGACTACTGAGATTTGCTTTCATGATTTGAGGCAAAGCTACTGTCGCCTAAAATGGAAATAGATGTAGTGGTTCTACCGTCACAGTCACCACCACAACCACCATCCTCACAACCACCAACATTACAACCAACACCACTGGCAACATAAGCGGTAACAGTAGCGGTAGCGGCAGCAGTAGTAGAAGTGGGTGGTGGTGGTGGTGGCGGTGGTAGTGATGGCGGTAGCAGCAGTGGTGCTCGAGAGATGTAGCAGCAATGTGCGAAGAGTGAGGGGCATATTCATGTGCCTCGGACACACTCCAATAATTAGATAGACAGGCAACTGAAGGTGACGAGTCCATATAACAATGTGTTAAGCTTGGTCTACAAAAATCTAGAAGTTGTCAACAGGCGTTGATTTTGCAGAACTGCTTATAGGGACCTTATCAGAGGCGGATCTACGGTTGGGGCTCAGGGAGTATAAACTTCCTCCTGAGACAGGATAAGAAATAAAATTTAAAAAAAAAGTCGCTAGGAAAACGAAATCAGCTGCAGAAACCAAAAAAAAATCTAACCTCCACCAGCTCGGCGTTAGGCGCCTTGGATTCGGGTGAATCCTAAACCCTCTCCTCCCTTACTGCCACTGCTTATTAGTCAACAGTTGCTGAAGTTGCAACCGTGGTCATAAAGTTTAGTCGCTTCAGTTTTAAAACCGTTTTCTGTCACGGACGGAGCACAGTGGTGAACTATCTATATCCTGGACCCAAGATCACTGGCGGATTTAGGATGTCGCAACGGGAAATGGTACTCCAAAGAACTCCCTACCGGTAGACAGGTGCGGGGAATTCGGGATGGACTGAGCTGGGATTTACTAGAGGTGCCATAGCCGTGGTGTCATTTACACTCCTTATTAATGCGCATTTGTATTTCCTGTAATGTTAATCAAGTAGTCTATTGAACGAGTTTCTCACTGGACTCAGTATCGAAATTCTATGAACTAATGAAAACTCTTCACGTCAGCGTGAATGCAAACGTGGGGGCGTCGCAACGTCGACAATGTGGCTTTCATTTGAGTGCTCCATGGCACCAAATTTAACCTTGCGTTCTTTATTTACATCTGGCGCAGGTCATGTGAGCGCCAGTATGGCAAGTTACCTGTGGCGATACGGCGTAGAACACCAGAATGGTTCCTAAGACAGGGAGCACGTGACCAATCTTCTGCAAGCATGCCACGGCGTCATTCAAAGCTGTGTTTGGATTAGTCAAATGGCCTACTATTGTCGCTGATCTTTCTTCATGGTTACATGAGGTTCGGGAGTAACTTCTTTTGTGAAAGCAGTTGGTTAAACGATGGATTGTTAGCCGCGCAATTCCAGTGATGACTCGTCCTAAATAAATGAGAACAAGGAAAAAGTAAAGCAAGGCAGGTGTAAAAAATAGAAATTCCAAGTCAATCTCACATTGTTCTTTTTTCACATAATTGCTGAACGCGTGTGCTATCGCGAAGAAAGGCAATTTTTCAATCGAGACAAGACGTATCGGAGACACACATATCTCGAGGCCGTACCAAATCACGACAGGAAATGCAATTTCGAATTCGATTTTGTCGCAAGTTCTGAAACTAGACTCCGGGCTCTCAACATTGCGACCATTTTGCGCTAATATCCATTCGGATATAACTTGTGGCCTATTTATAAAAACCTTTAAAAACTTATAATTACCTATAATATTAAATCTCGCACGTTTCAATGCAAAACAGTAGGGAAGTTGCACTATTTTGCCGAGTTTTCACTTCCGCAAACAAAATCCACCTTTTTCAGCCTAGTCTACGAAAGAGCACTTCTCACTCGTTCATTTCTCCCAACCGATATTGTCTTCGTCGTTACCATTATTCTGGGAGACCGTGTACTGTTCTGCATCGTTCATTTTTCCCAACCGATATTATCGTCGTTACCGTTGTTCTGAGAGACAGTGTACTGTACTGCAATATTTACAAATTCGAAAAATGTATTTGAATGAACTCTTGTTGTACGAATAAATGTTTTACTTACTTTTTCTGACTTTGATAGCGTAGAGTTTGGTTCCGGCAACAAATAAAACAGCATTCAAGATGACACACGCTAAAACACAGGCAGGCGACAGCGGACCTGTGCGTAGAATGCCGGTGACAACACAGGATGCAATGCCGCCGAGAAAATCAACCGAACAAATCCTGGAAGCAATTGCCATTGTTAAGAACCGAATATGTTTTCAAAATGTAGAAGGATACTGAACCTGTTATTACCCGCTGACACATTTTAACTCATCTGGAGTAACGTGGATATTCCGTTTTCTCAAATTTCCTCTTAAAAGTGTTTAAATATCAGCGCATATGTGCGAACTTCAGCCACACGAACAATAATTCTCCATTTTGAAAGTCACGTGACATGTCTTATGACTGGGAAAACTGAGGCTACGAAAATACCCGAGGAGTTCCGGATGATATTCTATATACGACTTTAAATCATCTAAATTGTTGAAACAAAACAATACTGTTTCCTTCCTCAACCCGGAAAATTTGGAACAAGTTTGAGAACTTGTTACTGTAGCCCTGTTTACACCATCGGATTGTAAAATACGATATTCGTATTCAATACACCGTAGATAGATACTCTTACACGATTGTAAAATACGATATTCGTATTCAGTACACCGTAGATAGATACTCTTACACGATTTTTCGACTTACTTCCTGCTATAAGTCATGTACTCGTTGGGGATTGGAATGGACATTAAGTCTCATTGAGGAAATTCAGGTTTGCATGAAATCACCAAACCAAGGCTTAGAAATCCATTAAAAGATTGGCTCGTGTAATTAGGAACGCTAAAATAAGAAACCCGAATTGAGTCCCATCCCGAAACGTGAACCAAGGTAATGATTTTCAAAGATGACGGTACTTATTTATGGTGGGACGCTAAAGTTCGTCTTTTTAAGACGATGAGATAGGGTTCCTTACTACACGCGATAAACCATGGGCCGAGTGTCAACGATTTTGGACATTGCCATGGGTAAAACAATTTTATATTATCTACAACAATGATTCTTGAAAATTTAACTACGTTGTTACCAGACGCGGAATTCAGAATGAGTATCTATAGACGCACGTGAATTAACAAGCGGATATATTTGTGTTTGAATGATGTCATCCAGTAATTCAGAATGAGTATCTATCGTTGCACGTGAATTAACAAGGGGATATATTTGTGTTTGAATGATGTCATCCAGTAATTCAGAATGAGTATCTATCGTTGCACGTGAATTAACAAGGGGATATATTTGTGTTTGAATGATGTCATCCAGTACAAAAAATTTGCTTCGTTTTGCATTATTCCTCTCCCAGATAAAAATCGTTTACGACGGAAAGAACAATACGTGGGTTCGTATTATAGGTGGTCACAAATGCACGCAGTTGGATACACGTACTTGTACCTCGCGTGTTCAAATGAAATCACTGACGAATCGTCTTGAATTACGGTAATACGATACTTCCGTTACAAAGGAACGGATTTCTTATAAACTTTTCAAAAACCCTTGGTGATCTCAGAATGCTATTGTGCGTGTGCGAAAACAATGTCCAGACGTTCCACATCACAACTTCTCCACGATCGAGATCGACCAATTTTCCACAAACACGTTGTTCTCGTGAAACTTGAAAATCCTGTTACTTTATTGTATTAGCTATAAAAGCATGTTTGGGTGTACTTTTAAGACATTTTAGCCCGAGCGCTCGGCTGTCCAAAAGCAGGTCTTGCGTTTTTTGTTTGTTCAAGGAATGTTGCCCTAATTTTGACGCCGGAGTTCTCGGAGCTGAAAGCCCTTAAACGAGACTCCCAGCTAACAGAATAAAGAACTAGAATTTGCAAGTTTTGTGCAAAAAAATAATTTTTTTGTTCAAATAACGGTGGTATCCGTGAAAAGACATTTAAAAAACGCAGACACATCCCAATTGCGAACATCTGAACATTATTTGTGTGCGCAAAAATATCCGGTGAACATGAAGGATTTTTCATAATTTTATGCTTTGTTGATAATTCTTAAAAAGTTACTTTAATAATCGATCTCTGGTAACGGGGGTAGCTTATTATCACAATTGTGTAAGCAAAGATAATATTGGGCCTGTTAGTAAGGGTGCTAGATTAGACCAATCAAGCGTTTCAGTGATATCTTTTTAAACAGATGTTACTCCTTTAAAGTTACGAGTTAACACTTGTCATAGACATGGGCCAAATATCAAATCTTCACACTCGAACCTGAACTCAAACCTCAAATTTCTTGTAAATATTTTCCCGGGGTCAAGATTAGTAATTAAAAACTTGATTTGGGCTCGACTACTACTACATGCAGAAGAGCGTCAAATCCTACTGGGCATTTCACGACCCCTAAATTCGAGATAAAACCTTCAGTCCACACTAGAAACAGTAGCCTAATTTTTGGAGTCGTCAAGTGCGAACTTGGATTACAAATTCATAAGCGTGCACTTATCTCGAGTTAACGATCGGAGATTAGAGTTCGGCACACGAACTCTTATCGGCTTTACCATGCAATCACCATCTCGATTTTTGAAACACTGCTGTTGGTGAAATTCCAAGCGATTTGGTCGACTAGAAACGGGCAGAGACTTGTTCTCATGAACGCTTGAGCGAAAGACACTATAACCAATGACATTGTAATGAGATCCTGAAATGGAAGTGAAATTGAGGTTTGAATTTCAATGGAAAGCATGGAAGCTCGAAATTCACTTGATGGCGGTAGCGAAACAATGGTCCTCAGAGACACATGTATTGTATAAGTAAATATTTCAAATTGTTATAAAAAAGTCTTTAAGTTTGAAAATTGGCAACCGTCAAATTTGAGACGACTCAGAATTTATTTACATAACTTCCGCTGCAGCCTTTTCAAATCAACCACTGATTTCGGGTAAGTTTTTTGTTTGGAAACTTTATCCGCTTAATGAAACGTAATCTAAAGCAACAAATTCTACCCACCCATCCACACCTAAATGGCGTCAGCATGGGGCAGTCAACTGCGACGATAACGCCACCTAGAAGAACATACGGAAAAGGACCATTTTACACTTGATGACAGCTACATTGCACTTTACCATTGAATGGTGTGTTGAAAAGTTACTATATGAATAGGATTTCAAGATCTATACTGAAAAACTAAGAAGGAAAGAAAGGGTGAAGATAGAGCAACAGAATTGGGAGCAGAAGACTTTTAAAAAAGTTGGAAAGAGTTAGGAGATGGATACGCAAAGGAAGAAGGACAACAGAAGAAAATGATGAAGGTGACGAAATCTAAGAAGATGATGAAGATTGATGGTAATAACAACAACAACAACAACAACAGCAACAGCAACAACAACAACAATAATAATAATAATAATAATAATAATAATAATAATAATAATAATAAGTACAAGTATTAGTAGCATTAGTAGAAGTACATGCACTGGTAGTGGTAGTTGAAATAGAAAGCAGATAAGAAGATGAAGTAACGGTAATAGGCATGATAACAGAATAGATAGCAGTTATGCTGGCTGTTTAGTGATTTTGATGTATCCGCATCCTTCTCCGAACAAAATGGTATTAAAATTATTGCTTACCTATGATGTACAGTGCCGCACCAACTACAATTGACCAATAACGACCGAAGACAGCGTCAATCAGAATTCCGACAAATAGTGCTAGAAAGTAACACCCACCTACGGAACAAATACTCAATGAAATATACATTTTTATAACACATTATCAGCCTAACATGGCCAATACAACCGTTAAATAGTCCATTCAGTTATTCAACGCGCGTTGAATAACAATTTGGCGGGAATTTTTGGCTTCGACAGAATTTCAAGTCATGGACTTTACCGCTGTGGCACTCGGCAGTTGACGTCTTTGAACGTGAAAATAAAATACTTAAATGAGGACTTACAAGAATCGCATGTTCAACAAATGGCATTGTACCGACATTTATACGTTATGAAAAATAAGACCCACAACCTCAACAAAAAACGACATCTTTAATTCAGTAAAATTTATCTGTCATTTTCTCTCACTTGTAAATCACCGATCTCCAGTTTGAGAGCGGATAACGCGTCGTCGGAATCCTTTGACTTGGACATTATACTCAGTAACCAGTGGTAACCTACTTTAGCAGATGATATTTTCACGGTGGAAGCTTAGCAAGATAAGATGTGTAGTAAGCTAGACTAGCTGCTTAAAACTTACTTTACAGATTCACTTTGTTTCTATTTTGTTTAAATTTTCAATTGATTTTAAGTAAAAACATTATTTTAACAAGAATAACTCGGCGTTTCTTAAAAGGTCACGACCTCCGACCCCGAGCCTCTGACATATAGAAAGCAGTAACAAAAGCCGAGGCGAGTCGAGAAAGGTAGATCGATTCATTGCAATGTTTATCGTTCAGTATGTGGTATAAATAGATCAAATTACATGTTTTCAGTCGTTGTCTCCCTTATCTAGAGCCCTCGTGGATTTGGTAGAATTATCACCCTCGAGACTGACGCCCCTCGGGCGATAATTCTCCAAAATCCACTCGGGCTCTAGATTACGGAGGATAACGACTGCGCCGTGTAATACGCTACATTTACAGAGGCTGATCTACAGGGGGGGGGGGTTCAGGGGGTTTAAGCCCCCCCCCTCGGGACAGGATCAAAAATAAAAACTGGAAAAAATATCGCCAGAAAAACGAAATTAGCTACTAAAAATCCCAAAAAATCTTACACGGGAGGTGGGAAACCCTCTCGCGACCTTCCTTCTCCTCGGCGCTACGCGCCTCGGATTATTTCGAATCCTAACCCCCCCCTTACTGAAATCGTAGATCTGCCACTGATTTACGTTGCTCGCTTAAGTTACGCGAAGTGTTACATAATCGATTTGTCATTGTTTTGGATTCAAAAGAATCGCAGATGCAAACTGCGGTGTACACATGAGAAAAGAAGAACTCGCAAAATTTGGCGAGATATCGCAACGTAACGCAAAGCACGTGATCACGCTAGCTTCCTTAATGAGATTCATATGTCTACGGAACTCTATCGTGTTTTACTTCAGACATCATGGTGTCTCTGTGGACAGAGAACTTGTCTGCTACCGAAAGAGATAAACCTGTCGATGGGATTACTTCTTCGTCTCTGTCGATGTCTTACGAGATGTTCAATTCTTTTCTTTGACATAATCTTGTAAAACTGTAGTGGGTCCTACCTGTGTAAACAAGTACTTGTGACTGTATAATGGCATACTTGTCTTCCCGTTTGGAAAACGTCACAAGCATTTCGTTTCGCCAAACTGCAGAAATGACGTTGAAAACGAATCTTTCAAGAAGAGCCACAGTCAACAGAATACACGTGACCATTATAATTCTGACTGTGGACAGATGCGATCGTTGCCTGGCAGTCGACAGTCTGTAGACATTCGTTAACGGGGAGTTCGCTCCAGTTAGATGCGTTGAATTAGGAATGAGGGTTTCCTTGTCATTGTCGCCGTGAGATGGCGATTGGTGGTCTGTTGCACAGCCATGAAGAATTGTGCAGTTTTCCAGTAACTGGTTGACGTTTCGACTGCATACACCGCGTAACGTCATGCTTCATACGCCCAGCTGTTGTTGCAGACATTCGCTAAAATTAGCCACCCTTTGCACTGTTCTGCAACTGTTCCGCGTTAACTATTGAGGACAAGACCATGTGTTTCACAGCGATAGGCCAATTTCAGTCTGCATTTTAATCGACTGTTATTGGTAATAACCTGTACTTAGACAAAACTCAGATAATGTAAAATGTGATAATTTATCTCGGTCACGGCAAAATATGAAATTTATACATGGAAACTACTAGACAGTAACCACAGTCCCTAGTTGGAACCAGTAGAAACGGTGCAGCTCCTATAGGACTTTCATGCACGGGAAGCTTTTCGGCGAACTATGCCTCACACTGATTATAACATCAAAGTCACGTTGTTGCAAGTACCTTTTGTGCATAGAAGACACGTTAGGAGGCCATCGATGTCTTGAATTCCTTGCTAATCGAACAAATACTCCTGTCATAACATGGATACCCGTACCTGAGCTTCTAATGGCTATCCCCTGGGAGCGAACAAATGGTATGGTACTGTCCGAATTTTATCAACCTACGTCAACATTTGCCGAAACATTAATTCCTGACAGGTTTATTTCAAATTTTCAAAAGTCACCGAAAATTTGCATTTTCAAAACGCAAAAAGAGAGCGACAGATGACTTCATTATCACTAAGAAATACAGCTTTGCGATATCTAAAACAGTCGTCTCGAATTTAAAAGTCACAATCAATGTGCCCTCAAAAATCTGTTCAAAAAAATATTTCTTTGAATATTTCTAAGCATGTATGAATAACAGCACGTTTGCAATTGAGCGTAAACAATCCATACTGCATAGTTAAAAACTGGAAGCACCCTAACAAAAATGCCCTGGCCAGGGTCTGCTGCAACGTATATCGTCACGCTTGACATATGCTCTCGCCCGGGTGACGATGCATTAGTATCCGTCGATGCTGACGGCACATGTTATCGCACTCGGCATAGTGCGGTAAAAGTGTCTTTACTTGTTGCGAATTGCGTTTCATCCTTCCAACTAATTTTTACTTTACTTTTGTAGTTGTTCTAGATACAGTTCCCCAAGTTATCGAAAATCTGAAGAGCACTTCCAACATTAAACTTATATTAAAATTTCATAAGCTCTCAAATCAACGTTTTGAAACGGCACTGCTGTTTCAAATACACAACGATCACTGACTACAACGTTGCAGCTCAAAATTTACTAATTTACATACTGCTTAAGTAATTAAATATTATTTCACCGAAGCCGTATTTCAATTTTCATTTTTTCCGTTTGAAAATGTCGGTCTTGCTTCAGCATTACTTTTGCGACATGGTCTGCTTATCAAAAACAACTTTATCACGCTCCTGGCATATTTTCACTTCTCAGATGATTGCTTCGTCACTTTCTCTAAAGAGTTAATTTGTCAATCTTTCGCTCAGTCGCTTATGTGATTGATGAAAACAACAAATGCGAGATGAGTCACGCGATTGGCGTGATCATATGCCATGCCCCGAAGCGCAGACTGATAAGGAGGCACTGAACAGTTCTCACAGAGATTTGCAGAACACACGTCAATGGACTCTTCACCCTTTCTCCACTCTGTCAAAAACTGTATGCAAATAAAGAAAAGTTTTGAGTCATTTCACATCACAAGCCCTACAGATGAGCACAGAAACTTTGTCCTCTCTTGTATTTTTGACCCTTTCACTCCCAGTAGAAACCAAGCTAGACTAAGAAAAATAAAGACAAAAAATGCAAAATCGGCACTTTTCACCCCAAAACCACCACTTTCCTGCCGATGCTCGACTAAAGCCAACATTAGATCCCGAATGCAAATTTCCTACCGATTCCAAAAATGTGGTCCAAAAGTACTGTCAACCAACTAGTTTTTTTGCAAATCTGGCCGCGGCAGCAGTCTAACTGTTCATGGCCGCGGCAGCAGTCTAACTGTTCATGGCCGCGGCAGCAGTCTAACTGTTCATGGCCGCGGCAGCAGTCTAACTGTTCATGGCCGCGGCAGCAGTCTAGCAGTTCATGGCCGCGGCAGCAGTCTAACTGTTCAGTGCCACCTAACCCAACAGGATGGATAAGACTTTCATTGCGCAGTTTTATTTCTAACATTTCTTACCGAAGAGCCTAATGCGCATGCCCGACTTTGAAGCCGCCTTTAAAAGTAGTGGTGCACCGACTTCGAAATCCATTCATGATCTTGCGCGCATAACTATAACAAGGCAGTAATAATAATAACTCCAAAAGTTCAACAACACCCCACCTGTTGACCTGAAAGAGCAGGAATCGCTTTTTGCGCGACTGGTAACTGTAGGTTCCCGCTGAAACGTTCAATCTCTGTTTACACCTTCGCACTTCGTGAAAAGGTAAGGACTCAAAATATCACAGTATGCTGTCAGTGTGACATTAAACTAGCACTGCTCGATTTGGCTACTTACCAGCTCGCCAATGCGACTTCAGATTGTGTTTGGCGACCTGGGAAAAATCTCAAGTCGCCACGAAGTCGCCACAGTGAGTACCAGAGTCAGACAACAATTCACCGAAATTCCCTTCAAAGTCTGTGGTGACTTTCAAAGTTTAAATTAACAATAGTTTTGTCCTAGGTTCAACAACCTTGGTTCACAATTGTTCAGTTTAGTCGTGAATCCGCCTATGCTGTTTTCACATTGGAAGTAAAAACAATGAAAATTCATCAAATTTACTCACCTTGCCTGGCTTCTCTTCTCACGCCAAATTTCGTTCTCATTCGCCTTCCGGTCGTTCTCGATCGCGGGTTGGCCGGGGTGGTTTTGCGACCTCACTTTTCATTTGGCGGCCTGATGTTTTCGCTAAGCCGCATGCGGCGAGTTATCGTTCAGGAAAGCGTCGAGCACTGAAACTGTTTAATTGTTGTTCTTGAACTTGGGCTTCGGCTTTATCTTAAGCTATATCGCTAACGAATACCCGAGTAAACTTGACAAGTTCACACAAATAATCACGTTGACGTTGATAAAAATTGCACTGTACTATACATGTAACAAGCCACGCGTTAGTAGAATATTGTAAATTTTAACCAATGTATATTGTCTATTTTCACTAACTCCGTGTTGGCGATTTTATTCACCCATCACTGATTAATCAGGCACATATTCCTCCGAATCCGCGATAAATTCCGGTAAAGAAAAAATAGGCGGTTCCTTTGCCAATAATTACAAAACATTCTTTATTCTGAACAACAAGTGTTCCTTGATTACTTTAATGAACATATAATTCAAAGCCCACGGCATACGCGGTCTTGGGGTTAAGCGGAAATTTAAGTTTAAGCACAACATTATTACTTCCTTCGATAGTACTAGACTGCAAGTTGAAAGGTATGCGCATTGTGGAGGTTGTTACCTAGGGGCTCGTAGGCATTTCAATAGACCTAATTCACGCGGCGGACATTAAAATCCAAACCGAGGCTCACTGCGATAAACAAAGCGAAAGTTGACATTGCCCTAGTTAAATGGCCGATCTTTCCAGTCCAACCTGGATATTAAATCTTAAAAATGTGTCGACAATTAACCACAGAGACGTAGGAAAATACATTAGAGAACAAGTTAATGCACCAAAGAGTTGTCTGACGAAAGGGTATAATTTTTTTGGAAAACTATTTTCGAAACATGAAAAGTAAATATGACCAAATTGCGGCGATCGTATTTTTTTTACGGATTAGGTATTATGCTGAATGCAGGGTTACGTATCTTCTTGTAATTTAATTGTTGATAAAAATGATTTCTACACGGACCAGGTCATCTGCTCGTATTGTTGACGAGTTGAACTGAGATATATTCGACTGTGGTGGCTCATCGCATTTTGCTGTCATTTGTAAGTAGTCACACCTGGTTTAATGTGTTGATCAAGAATATTAACATCAAGCATGGCCTGATCCTGGTGAGGTAGGGACTATACCGGGACTAACAGTTGATTTGTCATTGATCTGAAGGAATAATTGATGTCATTAAATATATTTTAATTAAAATAAAAATTATTTGACCATCAATTCTGCTTTCTTGGTTTTAATAATTCTTATGTCTATTTCATGTATTAGGTTTCAAATATCAATCTGGACCAAGTTGAATTTTAAATTTAAATCCCCTAATTCGTTCGTCCAAAGCATAACCTCGTTTTAGAACTCGATTCAGTTAAATGGGAAGAGCAATCGTA
Organism: Phoronis australis; assembly: GCA_002633005.1. Classification (NCBI taxonomy): domain Eukaryota; kingdom Metazoa; phylum Phoronida; family Phoronidae; genus Phoronis; species Phoronis australis. The sequence continues at coordinate 8,573 of NMRA01000932.1, read as the reverse complement.
GCTATCATGTTTCCAGGAGCCTTGTTCATCCGAGGTCGGGGAACTGAGGTGCCTGTGCCTTCTGAGAGGAGATGTTTTCACTGAGTGAGGAGAAAACTCTACCTCCTGATCACCATCAATAGCACTCCCGCCGATTGCAAGCTCTCATAGACTCTGTCTCAATTTAAATCAGCATTTTGTGCTCTTTCAAATTGTCACTTGTGTGGTTACAGGTGATTTGAACTTTGGATCGAGAGAAAATTTCAGTCACTAGGGGAATTTTTAGGCCTCGTGGGGGTAATTTCGCGTGACTTTCAATATTTTTGAGAGAGAAATAGGGCCGATATTTGGCCCCAAAATCGAGGGATTGAGGGCCCTGTCCTTTTTGGAAAGAAAAATGCATCATGTTTCAACCCGTAGTTATGAGCCTGGCTGGCCGAAGATTCTCCGGTCGTTGCTATCGATGCTTGACAACTGAGATGCGACAAAATATGATCTAAACTTTTCTAAAACATTTATTAATTCTACACCGACATATTTTCCTTCGTCGCGGCGTATGTAAACGACCCAACGCTTCCGAATCTCAACGTCCTTAGGCATTGTAAAGCAGACAGTTGAGTGTCCGTATTTTTTCTGGCCGTTCGAGCAACGCGGCCCTACTATGCCGATAAGCTAGCAGAGCTATCGTAGCGAGCCTCGTTTTGGAACGCTCCGTCTGTCGGCGTGGAGTTGGTTCTATTACAGTCGCGAGTGATAGCAAGTAAAATCACCTGCTGCATTAGTAATTTTATGGCGACATCATGATCTCCCAAACTTGCCAGTAAATACGGGACGCAGCGCAGACCTCCTCCGATTTGCAGCTTAGTCAAAGTGTTTTTGTTATATCACCCCCTGGTGCCTGCATGGTTTACATTGGCTTCAACATTTGACGAAATTTAACTTACCTGAAAACGTTAAAGCGGTTATTAATCCGTTTTATGTCAACGACAATAAATTGGTAAGAGCACTTATCGCAATACTATTGGTCTTGACGTGTTCCTGGCCACTAAATGGCGCAAAATATGTCGTATTATCCGAAAACTGGTACATGTATATGCCAAAGGTATTTACCAAAATTCATAAAAATCCGAAAAAAACAGAAAAATAAAATTGGTACTAGGAGGCTAGCGACGCAAAACTAACATAACTGCCACTAGGAGGGATCACAGTAGATGAAGTCGTCGGAAAATCATCGTCAATCGTCCTATTCCCACTAAAACCATATATGCCAATTTTCACAATCATCCTTGTTGTGGTTTGGTTGATAGAGGGGCAGATGCAAAAACAGACTAGAAAACAGTAAAAATGGCCACTAGATAGACCAAAATATGTCAAATCCGTCGGAAACCGAGAACATGTCATCGTTTCAATAAAAGGATATTTACCAATTTTCATGCAAATTCGTTAAGCAGCTTCAGAGAAACACTAGGCGGTGCCACAGTATTCGAGGTGTTCCGAAAATCATCGTCAGTCGATCTCTTTACATTAGAAACATACTTGAAAATTTCCACAAACATCCTTAGAGTGGTCTGGTTGACAGAGGGGCAGACACCAAAACGCATGAGACTCGAAAACAGTAAAAATGGCCACTAGATGGCGCAAAATACCTCGAATCTATCTTAAAACCGGAGGATAGCGTCACCTCAGTATGCCTTGATGCTTATCTGCCAAATTTTATGAAAATCCGTAGAGGACCTTTAAGGTACAGAGGCAAACGTAAAGAAAGAAAATTGCCACCAGGGGGCACACCGGTAGTCCGATCCGTCCGAAAGTCGTCGTCGTCTGTTCTCAACTTCATATAGCGTTTAGATACAGCCATGGCCGCAAAAACGAACAAAATTGCCACTAGGAGGCGCCACAGTAGTCGAAGTCGTCGGAAAATCATCGTCAGCTGCCCTCTCTTAGAACGTTTTGGTTGATACAGGGGTGGACGCAAAAAAACAGGGGCGGACGCCTAAAAACAAAAACGAAAACAGTAAAAAAGGCCATTAGGTGCCACAAAGTACATCGAATCCATCCAAAAATTGGAGGACAGTGTGATCTCAGTAACAGATGCCTAACTTTCAAATTTTATGAAAATCCGTTGAGGACCTCCGAAGATAAAGGTAGACGTAAAAAACTAAAATTACCCCTAGGGGGCACACCGGTAGTCGGAGAGGTCCGAAATTCTCGTCATCTGTCGTCAGCTTCATGGTAATACATCCTCCAAATCTCATCAAGACCCTGAAAGGGATTTAGGAGATACGGACGCCGGACGCCAGACGCCCAGTCAGTTTTCTTGGAACGGGCAAATGCATTACAAGCGAAGCAAGTAATCACACCAACTCTACTCAAGAAATTCTTGTGACTACGAACAAAACTCGGAAAGAGTTCCGCCGCTGAACCAGGACAACATGTCTCCACAAAATGAAAAAATGTACACCAAAGATCCATCATGTGTTTAATTTTGAATAAAACTATTGGTGTGGCTTGTAGAGAAAACTAAAGCCATATTTCGTTACATGACCCAACTAAAAACAAAAATCTAATTAGGCCTTTCACTCAGCTAAAATTGGTTATGTATTGTTCTTTATTGTGGCAGGATTTGATTTCCGTCACCTACAAGAACATCGAAACCATCGAGAAAGCTATTCAGGGCCTATTGGGATTGGCCGACCTGAAACTGCGAATTCAAAAATGGCGCATGTACACATTGCCTGTGACTAAGTTGGTAACGTAAATAGAATCTTATAACTGTCAGGAGTATTATGACTCCTATTTTTATTTATGAGAGTAAGTGTCCCGATTCGGTTTTTGTTTTAGTCAGTTAAAACGGTGCAATGACACTTTATAAACTGAGTCATAGCGCGTGACTTGCGTATTCACTACAATTATCGTGTCTCTTTCAGGCCAAAGGAAAGAGAATGGCAGACGAGGAACACAATACAACTTCACCTGAAAATTTTGGAGTGTTTGGACAAACGATTGGACCACCATCAACCTGGAAAGTTACCATGACCGGTCTTCAAGTGTTTACAATACTGTCTGCTCTCGTCCTCAACTCGACTTTGCTATACATTTTGTGTAAATTCAAACTTTTATGTGATTCTTCTGCCATACTCATAAAAGCAATTATGGTAAACGACATTTTTGCTGTGACCGTGTCTTTGCCTTTCGACATGGTTGTATTTGGCGGCGTGCTGACGTCACATCGTTTTCTTGAATGGCTTTGTGAGCAAACTTTTATTTTTTGTTTGTTTTATTTCCTGTACCTTCTGCCATATTTAGTCTGCACAGTGACTCACACTTTGATAGCATTCGATAGGCTAGTGGCAACAAAGTGGTGGATGTCACACGCACTCATCATGTCTAAGAAGAACTGCAAGATGATTGGGATCCTTGCGTGGTGTGGTGTTTCTATCATTCCTCTGTCGGCCATTCTGTGGTTAGTCATGAATACGACAGACGGTGCTAACGTCTGCACGGCATTAGTGAGTCTGGACGCTGCTTTTCCTCTAGTCTACTCGGTGGTAGGGTCCCTTCTGCCGACTTCAGTTTCTTTCATCCTGTACATACTGATAGTTAAGACTATCAGGCATCAATTGACAACGGTGTATCCTCAACAAACTATGGTTGAACAGGTTATGAATAAAAAGAAAAATCGGATGTCCATAGCTATGTCGATCACAATGGTTGGTGTTTCAGTTTTTATTACACCGAAATCTGTTGTCGACATCGTCGTTTATTCGAGTATGAAGTACAACGTAGACGAAATGTTGAAAATAACAGATGTCGTTATGTTTTTGTTCACGTTTACTACAGTTGTCAATCCCCTTGTCCTCATCTGCACTAGCTCTAAACTGCGCATACAACTGAAGTCGGTCGTCTGTTGCCACCCCTGCACTGCCGTTGTAAACCCCCATCCCTCTCAGGTGGTATAGACTGGTACCTAGAGGCTTGACGGCTCCGACCAGTTATAGGTCACGATTGGTAATTAAAATGAGGTCGAGTAACTACTGAAGCAACGAAGCGATTTACGGAGAACGATAAAAAGAGTTTACTGGATATAAAAGGTGAAAATTCGCCCGTCAATTTACGTCCATAAACAAGCCGAACTGAAAGTGAAATAAATTCATCTTCCTAACATGTCCCAAACATTTTTGTTCACTACTAGTGTATGATGTGAAACATGCGTGGGTGACAGCTCATGTGACTTACGAAAATGTATTTCGCCGACAAGACTATAATTGTATTACTGTCCCCATGTACCAGACCATCAGTGATCACCAGTAAAACTTCACGCCATCTAATCGCGAGAGTTTTTCCTCATCCTCAGCTGTACATCCAATAGAATAGCTTTGAATCCGCACCTAATCGTGTCACCGTCGGTAGTTAAAGCGGTCCTGCAATGGATTTTTGTACTTTTTGAGGTTTAAGACCGTGTGTGCTAATTTTATAACACAAAAACTAAATAAAAAACACTTATTTTGCGATATCGGCAGACTGATTTCATCATTTCGTCGAGTGCAGAGTGTGTTTGATAGCAACGATCATATCTAATAAAAGTGATGCTAACTGGACTTTATTTCTGGTAAACGATTCTCGTTTCTGTCTTGTCTGTTGCAAAATTATGAAAAGATTTGTACCGTTGTGATTCGCCCAATGTCCGACTCCAGCCTCTGTGCCGGCTGCGGCCGTGATCTCGAACTATTTGCGTGGCATTTACATCCCAGTTTTACTATTGGACATTGGCGTAAGTTTGTGGACAGCACGGATACCCACAACATCTTGAATAAGAATAGACTGATGAAAACTTAGTGCAATCACATTCATTGTCTCTGTCACAATATTCGGCGCTGATGCTCATTCAACTACGCTCCCAGCAATGGTACAACCGACAATACAATTTCTCTCCATCAAATGCACTTACACAATGGACAAACCTTCATCAAATTTCCGTTCTTGCGACGGATCGAAGTATACTTCTTCAAACTGGGCTGAACACAGCGTGGCCCCTGAACTGATCGCTTGCTCCACCGTTTACTGCCATACCCGTGTCCGACGCACGAACCTTTGTCATTTCTGGGCGATCTTGGGGTCTTTTGGGAAACGCAAAAACTGAGTGAGGGAGTTTCTGAACAACGAACGTGAATAGCTTCACGCAGTTTCAAGCGATAACGATTACTATAAAAGTCAATAATCGTAGAACTTGTGTTCCCCCAGCGGCCTCTCAACAAGCAGCGTTGTTTTTCTAGAGTTCAGAAACGCCCTCACTCAATGTACAGCTTTCCCATGAGTCGTTGTCACTGTTACACCGAGTTGTGATTCGCTGATTGCTAGCCAATCCTGTTCTGGTATTTTTGCGTGTTTTGGGATTTTCTGTGTATTATGCCTGTAGCCATACTGGCGTCCATTCTCTGAATAAAGCTTGAAAACGGTGGATGTTTTGCCGCCGAAACATGTCGCTACATTTTAGAAAAGTTGTTGTCTATTCAAACTTTTCACATTCCTAGAATCATCAATGAAAACATAACACCCTCTTCTCATGCACACAAATTTCCACGCTGTTCAGGTGGGCCAAAAAGCTAAAAACAATGAGCTATATTTATCTCATTGGCAAAGGTAACCAATGATTGTCAAGATTACATATAGACCAGTGATAAAACGCGTGCTACTGAATGATACCTTCATGTTCTCTACCCCCTAGCGGACACGAAGGGAACCAGAGAGCGGAGCAACCAAGCACAACATTAAACAGCCAAAAAGCGGCAAGGTGCGAGCTCAACCATTCAGTACCATGTTTAGTCTAATAAATCACATTAGGGATGAGAAAAATTGGTTGAAGTATTTCACCACAGAGTTTGTGGTTTTGGAGACACCAGGGTAGTCTTCTGGGGGGGGGCAAAATGGGGCAATTTCTGGATGCGGAATGTGCCATTTTTGATATCTACTGCAATTTCTGCTTCAAACTGAACCTTTTGTGAATAATGTTGATATGTGATAAGTTCGTGAACTATGCAAGCAAAAACGGCACTGACACTAAAATACTGGTTACCATGGTAACACTGGAACTGTTTCAGTGGAGGTACATTTCATGTTTGTGAAAAACCAGCAGTACGTGATACCCTTATATCTAAGCTGCCCGCAGGAGAAAACTGAAAATGTAGAAGACTCTGTGCATTTGAAAGAAATACAAAAAAACAAACTGTCAGCCCTTCATGCATTCTTTAGAAGAGGGGTCTGAATTTCACTATTTTTAGACCGCACATTTGTGTATTTGTCGTGTTAAACCAGTCATTATTTATCGTTTATATGCATTAAAATGTAGTAAATACAATATAAGGATATTTTACTGTTTAAAATTCCCACCTAAGCTACCACACAGTAGTCTCCAGCAGCAACAGAGCCAAATAGATATACATCATGGACTGCTGCAACTCTGAATAAAGAAGATCATTGGCCGTTTCCTTACTCACTACCGGAATTTTCCGTAGATAAGCCCACCCGATCAAAATCATGCCAAATACACGCCCATGGAAGTTTATTTGCTGTTACAACTTGTGGTGTCAAGTGTCCAGATAGTGGGGTGTTTATTTGGAAATTTTCCTCTTAAAAGCCCACTCAGCGTCAACTTTTTGTCACAAATTCAATCAATTTTGTGGAGGCGAGCAAGGTGTTGGCGAGCTATGCATTTACTAACATAAAAGTTAAAAACGCAGTTTTAAGTAAAAGAATATCAAAGTCAGCAAAATTATGACTTTCCGTTTACACGTCCCCATTTTACGAATAAACGACCGGGCGTTTATTTGGTGTACCTAAAGCGCCTGGAAATTTTAATTTTCCGAATACAAGCCCATGGGCTTATCTACGGAAATTCTCGGTACAAGTGTCTGCCAAGTTACAGGTCACGTAATTCACTTCGAGCACTTGTGTATGTCTGCTTACGGCATGGTTATGCCAGAAGAGCTTCGATTTTGCTACTGCAATTCCTAAACTTTGCATGCACGAGAGTAGTATAGTAAGAGGTTTTGGGCGCCTGTTTTGAGGCTCCTCGGTCAAAGGTTATCTATGTGAAAGGTCAAAGGTCACGTGGGATAACTGCGATCGGAAGGGACACCTACCGGACGGATGTGTCAATGACGTTACACCTCACTACGTAATAGGTTTAATTGGTTAGAGAGACACCTCGATGCCCGTTTTGCGGCTCCTAGCAACGGATGGAGAATCGAAAAGAATCGAAACAAAGAGAAGGATGATAATAACAAAACGTGGATTACCTTAGTTCGTGTACGCCGACTGTCGTGTATATTGTGTGTTCTGTCTCATCAAAAACAAAGGCGTATACAAAAGGGGATAACCACCCAACCCAACAACAGATGTCGCGTAAAGTCTAACGCAGGCCCCGACGGTACTGGGCAAATCGTACTCGTAATAATAAGAAGCGACCAGGTAACACAGAACATAAAACCGATAGCGTTTAAACGTGTATTAATGACAAACCAACACTACAAAAATCATATGAATATAAAATCATCAAAACGTTCAGAAAAGTAGTCTACAGCAAATTTATCAAATGTCCAAATTAAATGTTAAAATCATCAAAACGTTCAGAAAAGTAGTCTATAGCAAACTGATCAAATGTCCGAATTAAATGTTAAAATCATCAAAACGTTCAGAAAAGTAGTCTATAGCAAACTGATCAAATGTCCGAATTAAATGTTCAAAGGTCCAGTATGGTGACGCCGTCGTCGAACACTTGTCGTTTGGGATAAAAGTAGGTGAACGCGCACCTCTCTTGCAGGTAGGTATACATGTACATACATGTAGTGTTGTCACCGCCTAACCGGAATCCTTTGTTGAGGGCCGAGCTACTCTTTGTGGTCTGTAATACTTTGAGATACCTCGCCTTGTCGATTGGATTTCTTTGTCTTTGCACTCCTTTACAGCTAAAATGGGATTGACCGTCGTCCGTCCCCACGTAATAGGTTTTAGAGCAAAGACCGATGCAGTAGTCCCCTTCAAATTCTAGTTTCAATAAGCCGGGTGTGCGCGTGTCGTAAGCTTCGTTTTCTTCCTTGTCCTTTCGCAGGAACCAAAGATGTTTTTCCCCCTCGAAAGCTGCTCGCATGTCTGGTTTTATTACGTCCTCAAGGCAGTTACCGGATATAGCCATGTACGCCGAGTCCGTGTCCATTTCGCAATATTCGAAGTCGGATCTGTCGACGAATCTTAACATGAAGTTGTAATAAAACTCCAACATACGCAACTTTGCGTACTGATAAACAAAAAAGCCTATTTGAAGCGGTAGGTTCAGGCGGATGGTGTTTTTTTCATCTCCAATTCGTAGGTTCCGTCCCCGATGTAGTTGACGTGTCTAAATTTCGGGAATTGGACTTCCCGTTGAGCCTTAGCCTCTCCGCAATACTTTACGTCACGATGTCTTTCTTGATTCGTTACCGTCTTACCATACACGCTGTTCCCTATGAGTTTCATCGTCTGTGCCACGATCGCTTTGTTTTTATCTTTGTCCCCTTCCCGCCTAGCGTCGCTGACTTCCTCACCAAAACGCTCGAAGC
>NMRA01000931.1:61657-92720 GCA_002633005.1 Phoronis australis | reverse complement strand
TGACCGAAACCTTAGTTACGGGAGAATGCATGACCAGATGTTGGTGTAATTGAATTACGATTGCCAGTTTGTGTTTATTTACAAAAATACATGATAAAATAAAATTAAGTTTCGTATTTGAGTACACATTGTACTGTCGTAGCCCCCGTTGTGTGTGGCACGCGGTCGAGTTTTCGCCAGATCTTTGCTAATCATCCACTTTTACGGTTTTGTTAAATGCAAGCGGAAGATGATTATAGGCGCATATACTTTTAGGGCATAAGGGATCTCCGAAGAAAATGGAAGGCTGCGAAAATACCCGAGATCTTTAGAAGGGAATTTTTAATGTTTTTATGATATTTTCTTTGTAAATATGTAATTAAAATAAAATAAATAAAAATGAATTACCACTTAGTAGTTGTTTTGGAGACGGAAAATTTGCTGACTTCGATCGTTAAATCTTCGTGCAGGCTTAGCCGTACAATCCGTGACCGCTGAACTAACAAAATCCTTAAAAGCTATTTGTTCGTCTTTCTGGTTCATAAGACTTACAGAAGATAAGAAAAATGATATTCCGCACAAGTATCCAATTGCCTTGTTTTTTATGAGAATAAATAAATTTTCATGTCATTAACCAACGCATTTTAATACACCGACTTTAATAAGTTGCCAGTTGACCATACAAAATAAATGTGAAGCGATCCTCAATCATATCTGATTAAGGCAAATCCGGTTAGCAGATTAGTGCTTGCGGTGTGAATGTTAACACGAGAGAGAGATCATGTTTTTCAGGACACGTCCATGTCACCTAGGGAGTGCACTTAAAGGACTTTGTGGAGGTCCGTTAGCCTTTTTCTTCTCCTCAAACATCAAGATTCTGAAAAAATGACAACGAAGGCGTCATATAACACAAGTCTTGTATAGTACGACATAATATAGAGTGTAAAAGAATTATAGGTTCCACCATAGATACTCGTTATCTATAGTCTATCGTTCCACCGGTGAGTGATATGTGCTCGCCTGATTTTTTTTTTACAACATAGGTTACCACTAAGTAGACTGGGGAGCGAGGGGGGGGGGTGCAGGAGTCGTTCAAGAGTATCCTTTCTACTTGTTTCCCGGCTACTTTCCTCACTGTCATTACAACTTCATTTTCCCAATAACCATTCCCACTCTCTACCTAGTTCTCTCCAAATTTTCTCGTGGCGTTCCTAACCCCCCCTCGTGGTTATCACAAATAGTCGCAGCAAAGTGCGAACACTAGTTACGAGGCCAATCGAATTAAACATGTCAGTTTTAAGTTAATTCAATATCAATGCCACCACAACATTCCTGGACCTTTTCGTATTTTCTCGGACCTTTTATACCAAAAAATGTGGCCCAAAGATTCAGATTCAACTTAAACTTTGTGTATGTAATCATGGTGTGGCTCTGATACAACAATCCTCAATTTTGCACTTATTGACTTCCTAGTTTTATACCTACAGGCCTCCAATATTTGCAAAGAAAATGACACGATTTTGCATACCGAAAACAGCAATTTTCCAACATAAAAACAAATAGATTGCATGCAATGGGAGAAAACACATAGTGGGATTAGAAGGTGGGACATGAGGGCTTACAAACAAAATTGATACTAATAATTTCTCTGTGATCACCACGTGACAGGGGAGATAAATCCGGAAGCACCATTGAGCATTCATAACTGACCGTGGGTCAGATGTTACGTAGGCACACATAATAGCATATTTGCTTTGTGCCAATACCCAAAACGGTTGACGACCTTAGAGAAAAATTTCCAAATTACTAAAACTGTCACTGGTGTGGCAGCACAGGTTAGACTCATTCGAAAAAATCCACGTACATAATATTATTTTTGGCCAATTTAGAAGAAGTGGAAAACAAATACGACGCTAGAATGCAACATGCAAAAGACGTTTCGATATTAATAAAAATCATCATCAGCAACAGTGGTAGACAATAAACAAAATATCGTAATAGAATAGTAAAATAATATTGAAACGTCGTTCTCAAACATGCAAGTGCCATCATTTCGTCAATGGAAACATTTTGGCCAAATTTCACGAAATTTCACCGAAGAAATCTAGTCATAGAAACTGCCACCAAGGGGGGGGGGGNGCAGCTGTAGCAAAAGCATCTAAACGTTAGTGCTGACTGATTTAATCACCATAGAGGCATATTAATGAAGCCACTTTAAGAGGTTTATGAGATACAGGTGCATATTGCCCGCAGTCAGGCACTGTAAAATACGTGATGGTGTTTTTCTACCTGTTGTTGCTTGAAAACCAGCAAAAACCCTACTTCATATTTTTATTTTTTTAGTCAGACACCAAACTGATGAAAACTATCATTAGAAATCACCAGCACCCCGAAAAATGTCCCCCAAACACATAAAACTGGCTAAATATCAAACAAATACATAAAATTGGTAAAAATTCACCGATTTTTGTCACTCCAGTAAAGGTTAACGGAAACTCCATTAAAAATTCAAGTTTAATGTTTACATAAATAGTATAAAGATTTTTTCTTTCCCGTTCTTTCAAACCATTTTCAAAAAAAAACTTCATTAACTTTTTGTACCAAAATGTACAATTTTGGGCCAAAATATTCATGATGCTGTGACTTAGAAAATAATGGCCCAAAAATTTCAAATAAACTTTATGAGCATATCCCGCCGGATGTATATACACAAAATTTTTCAAGTTCAGAGTGGGTGACCCTAGAGCCGACGTTATGATGCTCTCTTGGAATAACAGATATTAAGTTCCCTGTAAATCTAAATCGTATTCGTGGGTTTGTGAAACACTGACTAAATGTACTTTTTATTCTGTTTGAATGTCATTACTAATTCAATGCAACGTCTCTAATTTAAGGTCTGAGTCCCTAGTTATTTTGACTGAATTAAGGGCTCAGTTATTTTATTAGAAAATGTCATTCGTCAAAAAAGACTTCATAATCAAGATAAAATGATAAAAACACTACATTTGTAAGTATAAGACGAAACAAAATTTCAAAAGATTTAGTCGAGTCCCTAACTGGGACTATTTAATGCAACTGGGCACTAGGGTCTGTTTTATGAACAGTGACTGAAGACTTAGGACAGCAACTTGATTTACGCTCCTAGTTCACAGTTGCATGAGAAAATCACAGTCTAAATATAATATATAAAAAATATCTCAGTATTTTTGAATATATTATCGGACCTTCATTTTTATCCAATGAGATTTGGACATTTTGCAGAAAAATAGTTGTGTGGAGAGTAAGACCAAATTTGTGACTTTAAATCTTAAGCCATTTTTCATGAAACGTATCCGTGTCCACCAAACTAAGTTTACCTATTCGTAGTTCAATCCTAACGACTGGTGTCAGAGAACACCTCCAGTACACATCTTTCCACGACCCATTAGCACGTGTCATGGAGTTCACATACATTTCTTACAGTGTAACACAAAAAGTCACGTGTACTTACAGTTTTAGTATTGAACTTTTCTTTCCCAACATCATGTGCAGGAACTCTGGGTAAGATATAGTGCCGCTACCTGCCTGGTCTACTTCCGATATCATCTTTTTAAGCTCCAGGTGGGTTTTGGCTTGACCCAATTTTTCCATCATACGTTTCAGTTCCATGATATCTACGCCAATTAAACGGAAATCAGGAATTTACACAGTGTAGGACATGATTTTTGACAAAAATAACTTTTTAAAAATGTAAATAATATAAGCAAAATCACAAAGTAGAAACAAACAGAATCTTGTTATTGTCGGATTTGCAGTGTTTCGAAAGTTTTCTTTTCAGACAGTGAGTTATGAAGTATAATACCGGAAAACCCGGAACGTCAAAGGACTAGGTTTCGGAAATTGTTTTTGTTTATCGTTGATTTTCAACTTCGTATTTTTAGAATCTGCCTACTTCAAATTTGCCAAAATGTGGAATCACCGAATTTTTTTTTTCGTTGCAGTTGCCTAAACAGTGGCAACTCTGGGATTTGAAATTTACCTACTAGGTTTCTGGAAAGCCATTTCTAATCATATTAATGGTTGAACTCTTTTGAAAACAAATTATCTTCGTTGTACTACGTCAGTGTTTTGTTTTGACAGTTTTATGTTATTTCCCGTTTCACTAATTTCGTTACGTAGCTATAAGTAAACGTTTTGGTATTGATTTTGGGTGCCTTAAATTTTAGCATTTGGCTTCTACACCGTTATTATTTTTCTTTCATGACCAACGTGTTTTTTGTGAAATATAGGGATGAAAGATAAAAACACGTAGTGAATCACGTTCAAGCCAGTTTCCGAAACTTCTCTATTAACGTCGCCTCAACTTACCTATGTCACCCGACTGATTTTCATCGAATTCCATGAACTGAGCTAGAATGAACAGACTGTCAGTTTTATCACACAGTTGAGTTGCATTCTGTCAAAATTCGACGTCTGAATTCATCCCCAAACAACGCCGTTACACGTCCACAGATATCCAGATACACATTTGTACCTACGGACGTACTTTCACACGCTCACATACGTGCGCGCGCACACACACATACGCGCGCGTTATGGACCTATCCCACGTCCTGTAACGACTTTTCTAATCCGAGTACATAATTCATTGGAAATTTCACACAATGCATGACCTGTTTAAAATGGACGTTGAAATCACTGGATTTACTTATAGTGTAAACAAAAACTGGAAAAGTCATTAGGAGCCAAAATGGGAGGCACTTCTCGTGCTTGAGTAAGTAGTGTAATCTCCTGGATCACGGCGCATTTTATGAATAAGTCAGCTTAAATTCAAATTGAAAACATTTTTTCTATATGCTATAACTTTGATACGGGTGCAAAGCATTCTCAAAAGCTTGTTTTCTTTCATTCCTTAAAATAATTAACCCGTGATGTTGAGACGAACAACTTTTGTCAATTTCATTTGGATTTGATATTGTTTTGAAGTTATTATGTTTGTACCTTTATACAACTGAAGTCGTTCCTCCAAATCTCCAACATGATCCTGGTAATCTTCATTCAAACGGAAGAGCTGAAATATTGACGACATATTTCATGTAGCACGACGTAAAAAGCAGACACACATTCGATAACAATTTTCTTGTACTTTCATACTTTGTATTTTGGGTCTTTGCCTAATACTAATGAGTTTACCGCGTTTAGGCTCAACTTTGTGTTTGATGGTTCCATTCTGGAGATTCGCAGAGAATACCCATTACGTCCAATGTAACGAGTAGTATCAAGACCAACACATTCTTCATGAGGGCATCAGAATTCACATGCCACATTAGTCTTGGTCCATGTGCAAACCTTTCCGCGGCCATTGCTACTCATAACCAGATAACATGTTTTGGGGTCCGCATAGTGTAGACGACAAGTTCTGCAGCAGAAATACTAGGTAGTTCGGCGTTTACATTGTCTCAAATAATTTTGCAAACACCCTCTCCGTAATTACTGTACAAAAGGCCCATTTGATTTCTTAGAGGTGTTACTTATTGAAAATCAGCCAGGTCGGTCAAGAATACCATTACATAGTTTGTTTTCTAATTCATAGGAAGTTGGTTGTAAAACACAACCCCTAGAGACACCATCTTTTTGACGAAAAGGCAATCTGGTGGTACACAACAATAGCAATAGGTCCCGTTTTATATTGCCGTTCTCTACAGTAACTAACACGAAAGTGACTTCCGACTGATCTCTCTCAAATTTGGTGGACGGAAATTCAATTGCTGAATAGTGGTTCATTGAATTAAAAGCAGAGGGATAAATGCCACTGACAGTCCCTTCCATTATTTAATGAGTATACGTTCACTAATTTAGTGTAACCTTTTAATGCCTGCTGGGAGATCGCACATCCGCTTTATTAGATGCAGCCGCTGGCTTCCTAGCCGCTTCTTCTTTGACGTGGGAAATGCATGGAACATGGTGTCGTTATTCACCCATTGATATTTCAAAAGGTTTGTCTTTTTCGCAAAGCATTAGTACATCCCACCGCACAACAGTGGAAATTTACATGCACAAAAATAACCGCCCGTCAGCATTACATGGGATCTGTAGGTGGCGCCTGTCCACCAAAGACCTGATAGCCGTGTGGCGGGCTAATGAACTTCAATATGACGTGGCTGTTTCTATCGTTCAGCTAATTCACGTTATATGTGCCTACAGACGGTGGCGCTAGATTCACAACACAGTAAACTCGCTCGTTTGACGCTGAAGCCAACACGAGAATTCACACTGAACATGACAATACACCACTTCCAAACGTTGATTTCACTTTATATTCCCGGCCCTGTAATCAATCTAAATGTCACTGAATTTTCCCGCGTTCTTTCCTTGATTATACGAGTGACTACTGGTAGGATGTAGATGTGTATGTGTGTGTGATCAAATCCTTTGCCTACATGATGTTTTTGCCATGATCACATTTATCCACGGTCCTTTATGAACCTTCCCTAACGATGTCTCATGAGAGAAGAAGTATTGAACAAATGTAATGTGTACTTTCTCTCGTCATGTGATATGAATACGTAGTCTGATATGTTGACTTTTGCGCTTTCCTCAAAGCCTTAGATCTAGGTCACATTTTACTACATTAACTGACACTTGACGCGAGATCTGTCTGCTGCCAATTGGAGCGTGTATCCATAAAGGCCTTTAAAAACAAAGGGAACTTCCTGTTTAACAAAATTTGTTCATGAATCAAGATCTTGAAATATAGAAAAAAAAACGGCACGGAATTCCGAGTTCGTTTAAACTAGTCGGCCAGAATAGAACAGGAGTTCGTGAAATTTAAAAACACGAAAATATGCCTCGTAAAACGACAGGTTTCAACAAACTTGGTCACGCTTGAAAGTTCATAATCTTCGGCATCACTTAGTCGAGATAGGCTGAGTGACGTCAAGGAAGTAAGTAAACTAATTCTGTTTGATTTCAGATCCACCACTACCGAGAATATTAGCCATTCTGCGAGGGGTGGACCAAGGCATTATGGATTAACTTGAAGAGTTAAAATCGACGTATGTTGAATAACATGTGATGGAGATTCAAGATTTTTGAAAGTTAATAATCTGTAACCGGGTTTAATCTTTGTACTCGAACTAGAATTAAAAATTAATGAATCGTCCAGTTTACGTCCTGGTTTATACGAACTCAAGATAAGTGCCTATTATTCTATGTAGTATGGCTACTACAGGCGCGTTTCTAGTCGTTTGCACTTGACGACCCAAAGATTCGAGCTACAGGCTCAGTAAAAACGCGAGATTTCGAGTATAACGAGACCAGACTAGAGCTTATGGCTTTAATGTTGGGGTCATCAAGTGTAAACTAGAATTAGGCAGTCATCCATATGAACCATAAAGATACTTTGAGCAATGTCGTAAAAGAGAACGAAAATGGCAAAACATAATTGCGCGTTCGATTTTGTGTACAAAGATTAAACCCTGCGAAATCAGAAATCAAAAGTAACATTCAAACGTTTTTCAAATTAGTCAATGTCGTAGTATAGAACAAAGACTACTTTGAGGCTTTGTGAAAACCCCTTTTCGCCTAAAACTCCGTAAATACACAGGCGACACATTGCGGACACTGTCCTTTGTCGAAAACGACTGCAGCGATACACCTGGGGTTACTGGATAATTGACCTATCGCCAGGATTTTGAGTGATGGCTTAACCGGCCAATTAGAACGCAGCATGTTGACATACCTTCCTTTCCAACCCGCCATTTACCCGGCAAACGAGACGTTACCAGGCGTGCGTTCAGTAGACGCTAGGACCTACGCTAGGACCTAACTAAAACCTAGTCAAAGTCACGTGTTCTCATTTAAAAGGCACGGCAATATCTCACGTAATCTCGCTAAGTCTTGCTTTTTAGCGAGGTCCTAGCGTTACTGAACGGGAGGCAGGTATTACTTATTGTTTGTTTGTCGACATTTAGCAAGGGGGCGGAGCTTGCGATAGGTCAATTCGCAGGCTCATATTTATGTGAGCGGAACAACCCGGTCTTACCTGATAATAATACGAGCGATTTGTTGTCTATTCAAAAATCCTTTTCATTGGTCTTGGTGAATACACTCTAGAGTACTTACTTCATTGACCTTGTCTAGATCTTCTTGTTGCCTCAAGCACCCGCCTAAAACACATTGATCGGTACTATAGTATATGAAAACGTTTGTTTTTAATCTAGACCAACACAAATGCTGACATATGTGAGTGTCAATTGATAACCAATATATGTAATCGTTCCTTCAAGTCATACATACCGTAAGAAATATCTCAGTTTTCCCGTTGACGCAAATCTGCTTTAGCACAATTCCGAAATGCGACCGACCCGTTTTCACACACTTCCATCGTCCGAGATTCCGTTGCGCTACATCGCTCTATTTCAAACTACCCCGTTCTCTAACTGGCGATATTTTTTAAAACAATGTCGAAGCTACCACACTTCGGCTTTTACCATGTTTTGCTTTTGAAGTCGACTCATCACACCTTTTCATATGGCAAACGGAGAGGCATTAATATTTAGAACAAATCTAGACCACTTCTGATAGGATTGTAAGAACATTAAAGCCTAACTTAAACGGAATTTTGTTATTTTAGCGGATGTGAGCTTACCAGATAGTCCTAGCAAAGCCGTAGAAAAATATTAAGAAAACACGAGTTCAATAAGTAAATGTAAGCCCATCAAATGATAGGTAAAGCTGCCTTTTCGTGCCATGTTGCGTCACCGCGAGATCTCAGCACAAACAACAAAAGGCCAATAACAGCTGTATTGAATAGCGGTCTGAATAGAACCCCATTGCATGCAGCTGTTTGACATAAAAGGTGATTCTTGCAGTGACGTAGACAAAAGCAAGCCACGCCTAACAGTTCGTTACATTTAGCTATTTATGGGACTAGTGGGCTCACTAGAGCAATGCTTCTAACATACTGTAGGAACCAAATTTACAGGACTGGTGTTCCTGTTCAAGATGGGCTTTAAACCTCAAACCTTAGCCCAATACAGAACGGGATACAAATGGATGTTGTTTCTCGTTTAAATCGTTGCATTGTGAAAGGCTGCTAGGATCACTACAGCAAAGAGACGAGCGAACATTACGTTATCGAATTTCCTGGGACAACCGTGATACGTCATACCAAAAGCTAACAAAGTTTAAAGCAAATTAAAATTCACCTTGAAAATCCATGATGGTCTCTCTAGGTCTTGACTCAACGCCTGTGTAATTTCAATAATGGTGTCGTTGCAAATCCACTGTCACGGGAAGAACCTTCGCTGGGAAAACCTTTACCAAGGCCCATTAATGCGCATGTGCGGAAATGGGGCAAATCTGTTTCACCCTTGGGCTCATTCGTCGATCGCTACCGTTCCTCGGCTATGAAGGCCAGTTATGTAATTCAATATTTCAGTTGGTTTTCTTTGCGCATAGCAAGAGAAATAGAATAGACTAAGCATAAATTAAAGCCATGTACAAAGAATTCAAAATGAACTGAATAATAAAATGAAGACCATATATGTGCTGATTGAGCTTAGTTGTCAGAAGGAAAATTCCAGTGCATAATTGTGTTTGTTCTGTTTATCTCTAACTGACACTTCCCAAAGGAATTCTTTCGTGAGGGTTACATGAAAATGTTACGGTTAGCTTGTAAACATTTCGGGTTTTAGGAACAAAAATATTAAGTTGTTAAACTTGTTTCAATGTTTCATGGAAATTACAGGAAATAAAAAAGAAAATATTTTCACACATAATCAGCTTCCCTTATTGATGTATTCTGACGTATTCAACAGTGTTGTAACTTAATTACAAGAGATCGCTCTTCACCTGCGGCCTTCTTATTTTTAACATGGCAAATGTTATTGCACTAACAAATTACTTTGGTCTGAGGTCTATTCAACTCCTCAATCGTTCCGTGAGATCACCAACCGTGGCTTGTATTTATTGCATTAACCCTTTCATGTCAAGACTATTCAATGCTTAATGTTGTCTCCATTCGTGGGGTGAATTGCTAGAAAAACGAGCCAGACTCAATGGCACAAAAAAATGTAACTTCAGTCTGAAAATGTCTATAGGATGAACGAAGAGTTATTTATTCTATCTCCTCTGTATGCCGATTTGCTTACTCGACTTAGAAGTTTTCATAGTCTAGGCGACGACGGAAAGTGCCCTCTTTTGTCTAACTTATGACTGAGAACAGAAAGTGATTCAGCAGCATGAGCTGCTCGGAGAAATGCGAGATGATGCAAGCCGCTACGAACTTTGAAAGATATGTTAAGGATAGATCATGGATGTGATTACACATTTAAGACATCTCACGAATATATTTTTAAAAAAATCCCAATATTGGTCATTTTACACTTTTAACTTCATTACTTTTAGATTGGTTTCAAGCAAAAATAATAAATAGGGATCATAGCTTTAGCGACCATATAGTATCCAGACACCATTTCATCCATTGGGCGTTCACAACTTCATGACCGTGGGTCAAAGGTTACACAAGCACAAGTGATGACACGTTTGCCTGTTGCCAATACCCAAAACGGTCAACACCAAGGAGACAATTTGAACGCTAATATAAATCACATATGTGATTTTTAATGAAATTTTCTGATTCGTATACTATTTAAAGGCGCCTTAGTTCTCATTTGTAAGCGATTCTTCCGAATTAAGGCTTCAACAGTAAAAGAATCGGGCGAACCGAAAATATGTTTTTTGTTTTGAGGATAGAAGCCTTCAGTAAAGGAAAGTTATTGATGTCTGCAATGGAAAAAAAGAAAGAAGTATCGTAATCGCACAGTGCGCTCAAAAGCCAACGCTATTTTTGTGTCAACGTATGACTCCTGTTTTGGGCGGTCGGCCATCTTGGACGGCAACGGCATAGGGTACAAGTTTAAGTGTGTTTAAAACTCAGGTTCACAAATATTCTGCAGTAAAATTTAGCGAAACACAAATTTACTTATTCTGTGCTATTCAAGAGTTTTCGCCAGAATTTAACCACGTAAACGTTACTTATTGAGTAGTAAAAGTGCTCAATGATTCACGTTTGCCACATTTCCAGAGGCACTGACAACATGGTGACATTTACTAATCTGAGAGGCATGTTCAACCGGCTACTTTGTTATCGATGAAGCTTTAACTAAAATGCATTTGTAGACACGCTGATATCAAAAAGCACCTTTGAACGATTTTTCGATATTAGTGCTAAAACTATACGGAGTATTCTGTTTTTTCATTGCGAACTGCCTATTCAATTGACCTTACTCTGTACTAAAAATTAGTACTGTTGAAATTGTTTTGAAGTCGTCTTTTGTTCGCACGTAATGTATGATTGTGCATCGGAGTAGGAAACGCATTTTTCTAAAATTTTCAAGTTGTTACTTTCTACTTCCAAGCAAGGCAATGTGAAGAGTCTTAATAAATTTACAGAAATAGTCTCTATTTGAGTTATGACGTGTGAACCTTACTTGAACCCTTCATCCTTACAGATTCAAATTTTTGTCGTCATGTTTGTCATTCTAGTTTAAGGAGAGACGCTTTTTATAGTGCTCAGTCGCCATGGAAACAGCTATGCGTGACCATTCTCATTACTTAACGTGTTTTTGGTGCTGTTTGCATTGCTGAAATTTTATGAATAACACTCTAAGCTACATACTGTGTTAAGTGTTGTGAGAATCGTAGTAACTTTACTATACTGAGATCACTATAGATTTGACTTCCTAGATGTAACCCTCAACTCTCGTGAAAGTTCGAAACTAAGCAAACCAATATTTTTAAAAGGTTACATTTTTATATCTGATGGGGCGTTACGACAAGTGGCAAAACCAATTTTGGGTGGAAATCATTCAAGAGATTAGCATCGTGTACGAAGACACAGACTGAAATGACTTTGCATATTTTATGTATTGATTGTCAGGTAATAAGGTGGACGTTACCAGGGCACAGCTGTACCGCCAGCTGGCACAGGTTAGACATTTGAACGATCTCCAAAATGATAAAATTGTTACTGGTGGGGCAGAATTATTCGAAAATATGAACGTGTCATTGTTTCCTGGATAGAAACATGATTTCGGAATTTTATGAAATTTTAGCAAAGAAATTTAGTTATACAAACAGTTATCAAGGGGTTCAGCGATTGTCGAATCATCTAAAAATTGACTTCCACCGATTTCATTACCATAGAAACCTATTTGCAAAAATTAATGAAGCCCTTTTTGGGGTTCACGAGATAGAGTTGGAAATTGTCCGTAGTTAAGGACTGTAAAATACGCGATGATGCATGATTATCCTTTCCATTGTTTGTTGCTTGGAATCAAACAAAAATCACAATTTTTATTATTTTATTTTCTTAGTCAGACAGTAAAATCGTGGAAAATATTATTTGAAAACATCGGTACCCCGAAAACTGACCCCTACAGGTCCTCAAAAAGTGTCTAAAATACAACAAAAAAAATGTATATAATTTACCGAATTTTTGCGCTCTGATGAAGGTTAAATAGAAACCTTTTTGAAAATGCAAAGAGTGCCTTTTGATAAAAAGGTTCAAAGTCTACATAAGCACTATGAACATTTTACTGTTTTTTTTTAAATCGTTATTCATAAAGTTACTTTACTTAATGAACCTCTTTCAGTCATAAATAGGCAATTTCGGGCTACAATATTCATGATGCTTTAAGTTTAAAAAATAAGGGCGCAATCATTAACACTTTGAACATATCTCACCAGGACGCACGAACACAATTTTTCTAGGTGTGAGCCGGTGACCCAAGACTCTACCTCTCGGTGCTGTCGTGGGATGGTAGTGAAAAATGTAAAAGCATGTAACACATATATTACACACCGAGCACGATTCCCACTAAGGGTACCCCTCAGCAGGAGTGACGCCACACGAGGTACGTTTTGTATTTATCCCATACGCATCGAATTCGTGAGTTTCTTTTGTTTTCTTTCGGCATTTTATAAATACTTCACCCTGACTGTTTACGTGGCTAATCACAACCTGTTGTGTATGTACGTGCGTCAATTCATGCGCCTATGCGCAAAAATAGTGCCCCAACATTTGCCAACTTATATGATGTGGTGAAACAAATCAGAAACAAAGACTAAGACAAGAAAATAGTAGAAGGTAGACAGGGATGTATTTCGCTGTCTAGCTACGGCTTATGAGGTGAGTCGACCATATCATAAAATTGATATTGTATTTGACAGATACAAAGAAGAAACAATGAAGAACACATCAAGAAAACAGCGCAGTAATGGAACACGGCAAATCAGGCGATTTTTGGAAGGCCGTGATATACCTCTTACTCAAAACTGGTCAAAGTTTCGGGCACTGGCTGAGAATAAAGTAGACCTAGCCAATTTCTTGTCAGAGAAACTGTGTTTGTAGGCGCCTGAAGATAAAGTGGTTATGGTTGCAGGAGGGTTCAAAGATGAGCTGGAAGTCAATCAAATCATCTAAGGACATGACATATTTGAGGACTCTGAAATCCACACATGAAGAAGCAGATGCAACATTGGTACTGCATGCTGTCCACAGT
Source organism: Phoronis australis (assembly GCA_002633005.1). Taxonomy (NCBI): domain Eukaryota; kingdom Metazoa; phylum Phoronida; family Phoronidae; genus Phoronis; species Phoronis australis. Next base: position 79,194 of record NMRA01000931.1, on the reverse strand, counting down.
CAGTCGTGTTTTCAAGGGATACTGGTTTTCTACTGCTTCTGGTATCGCACTTTCATCAAACGCAATGTGAACATATTTGAATGATATCAGGCACAGCAACAAATCCTAACAGTTTGCTTTTCCTGCCGTGACCGGATTTGGCACCAACTCGTTCTTTGCCAATCCCATGAAACAATCATCATGGAACGTGTTCCTAGAGCATATCAGATTGCTTAAGAACCTCTGCATTGGTGAACTCACTGAGAAAATTATGACGTCTTCAGAAGTGTTTGTCTGCAGAATATACAACACGACGAAAAGAGACCTGTAGATGTAGCACGCCATTTACTATTCTTCAAGCCCGTGAACACAGAAGTCCTTCCTCCAACGCATAATGCCCTCCGTTTCCATATGATGTGGAGAGTGCACTATCAGGTCAAGGTATAGCAAAATGCTCATTGTCCCATACCTGAGCTCCCAGCACCCTCTGATATGGGAAGGAAACACACAAACTTGTGCTTGCAGCCCATACTGATGACACAGAGGTCTATCCCAGACATCTGCCTATAGATCGTATTGTGTGCATGCCAGAAACAACGCAACAGTAGACAATGCTAATGCAAGAAATCTGGATTTCGATGCATACCGTTATGCACATGCCAGCAGCACATCCATGATCAGATTCCCTGTAGGAAAACAGTTTGATTTGCCTGGCTTCAGGCACGTTAAAAAGTACCAAAAAGTGAATGCTAAAACTGTGTTCAGCAGGCCTGAAAATAATTTCATACAACTGAGAATCTAATGATGTTTTCAATAACAATATTTATATTGTTTTTTTATGAATGGAAGATAACGGGTTAGTTTGAACATTTGTCTTTATATTCTGCCAAAATTGTGACACCTTGCTTAACGAGCATTGCAGACTAACGACTATGTTTTCCACATTCTGTAAGTATGCATCTATAACCCTATAAATATGAAATAAACTGCTTCAAAAATGTCTTTTAGCATGTTTGTTGACCATGAAAATTAAAGTTTAAACACCTTTTTTAAGTTAGCCTGCAGGAGCACAAACTTAAGACGAAAATTGCATTGTAAGGCAATGGCGGCACCTTATTTGCATAATTAGTTTTTAGAGTTGCAATTTTTTATTTTTCATAAGTGATGTATTGCTCAAGAAGTATTTACAAGAAGTGTACAGGTGAGACATTTTACCATTTTAAATGGTAAATTGTGATTTCTTTTACAAGAATGCACCCGAACTTCACAATTTGGCCGCAATTTTGTTTATGCTAATTAGATGGTCAAAACTGAAAAATTCAGCTTGGGAACAGGGTTAGATGAATTCGCCATACCTTGATTGTGTGAAAAAGTCTTGTTCCCAACTTTTACTTAAAATGCTTCTAGAACCTTATACAGGGCTCTTTTCTGGAAATACGTCTAGACTATAGCTGAGCTCACCAGTGGCTAGCCTTGTAGTTCGTTCAGTTCTTGTTGTCGCACTTTCACTTGGTGTGTGAACTGCCAGCTCAGTGCTAAAGCTCACTTGAGGTAGACAGTCCAGCTCCCAGCATCCATCTGCGCTGGTCCTTAGGCTTCAATCTCGCTCTCTGTGAAATTTTGCTGAAACGTGGGAAGCGGCGATAGGAGGGACGGTAAACGTTTGGTGAATCACAGTTGGCTTGTGCCTCCCCCCAATAACTTTTACTTTCCTACGGGCTTGCCTATATGAAGACAGTCTAGCAATCTGACTCCAGGCTAAATGCTTGCGAAATTCTTGTAAGTAATGGAAATTAATTTAGTCCTATTAAGGAATTTTATGGAACAGATTTTATGATCTCAAGTAGCTAAATTCATGTTTTGTTTTTGACAACAAAGTACTGAGGAAATGCAGTTAAGCTTACGAAATTATAAAAAAATAGTCCAGGTGGTCCGATACTACACGTTGCATCACTGGACGTGCGTAGGTCACTGAGCCGGGTAATTTGCATCTAACTCCTGAAACAACTTTCATTCATTAATAAATGTATCTATACATTTACGCAACTTAAGACGGAGCTGAGAAGCTAAAGACCATACTCAATGGTCTAGCAGTGGGGTCCAGTGGAATTCGAGCCTACGCCTTTGTTAACAGGAGGCAGAAACCCAGTAGGCCACATTGTCTCCTATTTGTGAGTGAGTTACTCATATACACGCAGTGTCACCAGGACTAGTAGGAGCGGGAATCGGGATTTTTTCAGTTCACAGTCGATTACTCAGGGTGTTCCATTGAAACAGGAACCTCGGTTTAAAACAGATGTCTCGGAGTCGAAAGCAGACTCCCGCACCTTCAAAATAGCTAACCAGCCCGAAAAATAACGGAACCCCGATATTTAAAACAGGAATCCCGGGGATCGGACAGGAAATACCGAACAATTTTTTTCGTTACCCGGGTTCCCTGTCCGATCCCCGGAACTCTTATATTAAAGGTCGTGGTTCCTGTTTTTCGTGCTGGTTAGCTGTTTTGAAGGTGCGGGTGTCTGTTTTCGACTCTGGGATATCTGCTTTACACCGGGGTTGCTGTTTCGATGGAACAAACACCCTGTTACTGTAATCGGAAACATTCTCGATTTGAGGCTCGATTTTAACTCCGATTTGAGTGAAGTCACTGAATGAGCACTAGCAAGTCTGTTCGTTGTGATAGGCTGATGTGTACAAACGGGGACTCATGAGACATTCTAAGAATGAGACTGAATGATAACCCGCTTGACGGTTCTGTTTCCTAACGAACAATAGATGGCGCTGCTATACGCTGTTTAATGAAGATTTGATCGCAGTTGACGGAGGAGACTTCGTCCCGTTTGCATGAGTTCAAAATATTTACGATACCAGGCGAGAAATTGCGTGAGACTGCTGAGGAGACTTCGCATTGATTTTGGATTGGTTTCGCTGATTCTAGTAGATGCTTTTTGCGACAATGTCGGTCATAAGTCGTGGAAACATTTACGCTGCATGACACTGTTAGAAAGACAATTGATTGCAGTATATCTACAAAACTCTAACAAGTCACACTATTCCTATTTCTTCAAAAGCACATATTGCAAAACTAACATCTAACCGATTCAGAGGTTCAACAAATGATCAAGCGCTCTACTTGACCAATTGTTGAGTGACGTCAAGTGTCACGTTTCATTGTCTTATCGCTGGCGGTGAAATAGTTAACGGAACAAAAAGTGAGGTTGGAAATCTTTGCGATATCTATCTCAATTGACGTAAGAATGCATCATCGTGAGTATGTATGGAATCAGAAATAGTCCTTGGCGAAGGAATGTACGTTTATAATTGTCACTTCAAAATTCGCCTGTTTTGCCAACAAAAACATGTTCATGACTTTGAACCCTCACAAATCCAGTCCCGTAATATTTCTTACCGAAATAGGATTCTATATCCAAGCTAAAGTAATGGGCAATGCGCACCGACGGTTTCTATTAGTTGTTGGTAACGGAAACATAATCCTATCACGGTAAGGAATATCACGAGATCGATTTTATGAGAGAATAAGGCTGAATTTGATTTTTGTTTTTAACCAGCTTATAGGACGAAATGCACGTTTAAGTTCATACTATGTTTCTGATGAAGTAAACAACAATTCAAGCACATTTAGACCCCGCCCGTTTATAATAACATCAGACATTCGCAAATATACAGACCTACACGAACTTTCGTCGCCCCGTGTTGCCTGTTAAAAAATATGACTCATGTAAACAAACCTTTCGGTCCCTAACCTTCATTCTTTAGCCCGTATAAATTAGGTCTCGTCGTCCTATAATGATTCATATGAATTCCCCACAGACTGGAAGTGGAAATAGTTTCATTTCGGATGTTGGGTGTACTTTTGCATCTCACGTGACGTATTACAGAACAGGAGCACTAAATCGCAACTGAAAGGAAATGCGAAGGTCAGGATAAATCAGATGTCTCGAAACATGACGAAAATTGGCTCGTACTGAGGTGCGGCAGTGCTGCCCAAGAGCAGGACTTCTTCAAAGTATTACGAGCTTACCGCGTGGCCAGTCTAAGTATACTGTCGAGTTGGGTGACGGTGGGAACATCAGAGAAAGAGTGATTAAAGGTAAGTTGTGTTGCCATGTATCTGGAAAGGTATTGTATACATTAACGTGTAAAATATGTGCAGAGATATGTATAGCGTTACACAGTGTATTAAATGTTACTGGGTATGCACCCATTTCTGTCCATACACCTGCAGCCGAAATGATGTGTTTTTCAAAGAAAATTAGTTGCTCAAGCTTTTTGTATAGGCGAATATCTCTTGAATATGTGTGTCGTAAGCTGAGTGTTATTCGTACACTGTATATTGCATGTGTCTCGTATTGGTACTTATAATTTAAATAACAAATGTTAAACAATGTCTACCGTCTTGTAACTGAAAAGTCGAGTTTGATTTAAATGTGTTCAAACACTGCTTTTTGGTTCCGTGTTCAAGTGTTTGACGCACAGGCGAACCCGAAATAGGCGCATCTGGACTTACACGTAGGTACATTGACCTAGATAAGCGCTAATACGACAGCAGCAACAATGCTGAAAACAAACATCTCGCAGCGCAAACACGCTGTGCATGCTTGAAACCGCGGACTCATGTATGCATTTGCAAAATAACCATCAGCTCCACCAGTAATCACGTTTTGTCGTTGATGAAATGCACCGAATTCTATGAGGTTCTGGAGTCTGTGTTACCGGGGTTTTCCGTAGATAAGCCCACCCAATAAAACGTCCATGCGCGTTTATTCGGAAAATTATGCCCAATACACGCCCATGGGCGTTTATTTGGTGTTGCTAAAACGCCTGAAATTTTTAATTTTCCGAATATACGCCCATAGGCTTATCAACGGAAACCCCCTTTACGAAAAGTGATTTAAAGTGACACTCAACACGTGCTGATTTTTCAGTGTCTTGAAAATCCATGTCGTGTCAGCACCAGCAGCCTGTTTCACAATATTTACAAAACCTGACAACATGAACTGCATTCTTTCCTACAAACATCAAAAACATTTCACAAAGTCTATTAAAACTGATTACAAACAAACTTTTTCCAGAAGTGCAACCGGCTACATAATAAACGAACAACTAAATACACTAAATCAGCGATTATTGCCCCAAAGCCACCGTTTGCTTGCAATCACTACGAACTGATAGCCAGTGGATTCACACTGCCAAAACTCCTAATTAAATAATGAATGAAAAGTGACTGTCGACCACTCAGATTTTTTCAGTACAGATCCTAAGTGTCTCAGTAGTGAAGCGGACCTGAAGGGTGTCTCAGTAGTGAAGGGTACCTGAAGGGTGTCTCAGTAGTGAACGGTACCTCAAGGGTGTCTCAGTAGTGAAGAATACCTCGAGGGTGTCTCCGTGGCCGGTGAAGGGTTCCTCAATTTCCACACAGCATAACCCAGCAAGTGTCAGTTTGCAATGAAATTGGGGAAGGTAAATTCAAGCGTGACTCTCAAAACTATTGAGTTCCACATAAAGGCTGTAATTCTCCATTTTAAAAATCACATGGCTGTTCACTCATGCACAGATACGAAAGACCGAAGTAAAATTAGAGGCTACGGAAATATACCTACCCCGGTCGGAGGTGACATACATCGCCAGTGCAAGACCACATTCTAGGTATAGGATAATCGCATTGCTGGTGCATTTTACATCAATTGCATACGACTGCACTGCCGCAGCTTGTCTGTGTGCGTGTGAACCCGCTAAGACCATATGACTATATTTGCAGCACCCAGTTGGGCAATGCAGACCATCAAATGTGTGGTGGTGGGTGACGGTGAGGTTGGTAAAACCTGTCTATTAATCTCTTACACAACCAACAAATTTCCTGCTGAATATGTACCTACGGTAAGTAGTTCAGAACTGGGATATGGACTGTTTTTGATAGCGGCCATGAGCCTTTAGAGGGCATGTTATGTAGTCAGAAATGTATTTCATTATAATTGTATTTATCCACCTCATTGCAAATAAAAAATTCTTTTCCCTCTCTCCCTCCTTCCTTCTCTCCCTCCCCCCCTCCTGCCTTCCTCCCTCTCCCCCTCTCTCCCTTATNGAGGGGGGCCAAGGGGGCCATGGCCCCCCTAAAACTCTCCCAGATTCCATTTGGCAGCATGGGGGTGCGAATGTCTGACGGGCAAAATCCTGGCTAATACTCTGCCCTGGCCCCCCAAACTCAAAATCCTGAATCCGCCCCTGGCTTACTAGGAAGTCTATGACTAAGTATTTTTCCGATCAACTAGAAAATAATCACACAGTTACTTCTTGAACTTCGACAATCTTTGGTAAATAATGTGGATAATTTCTAATGTAAGAATTGACGGAAACCCATGTCCGAGGTCTATTCTTTTTACTCGAAATCAAACTGGCATTTTTGTGACATTTTCCATTCTGTTTTTGAACAAATTCAAGATAAGCGTATATTATTGTGTGTTCAGGTATGCTGTGCTTTATATGGGCGACTGTTAGCCTCCAATTAATGCTCTCAACATTAATGCTGTAACTTCTAATCTGAGTTAAAGATTTCGGGTTTTTACTTGAACTCTGGAGTTTTTACTCGAGTTCGTAGGTCGGATCTAGAGGTCATCAAGTGCAAACTTCGACTAGAAATTCATCAGCATGAATCGAAACATTCTAGACACTTATCTTGAATTCGAACATGAATGTCAAAAATAATTTCGAGAACAAAGATTTGACCCATGGGCTCTGAGCCTGTGTCATAAAAGTGACTGAAGACATTAAGACAGAAATTTGGTCTTACGCACTCTTTTCTCAGTAAGTAGCATTGAAGGATATATTCTATGATACTTTGTTGTTTTGATTAAGCCAGTTTATTTTTTTCAGAAATGGTTATGTAAGACCAAATTCCCGTCTTAATGAAGTATTACGATACTTGGAAGAGACACCTGATTTTGGTTCTGCCTTGAAGACCAATTTAATTACGTTGCACCTGTCGTATTTGTTTATTTCAAGTCGTCACTACCAAGATATCGTGTTGACCGAAAACAACAACATTTGTAGTATTTTTCTAACATTTGACAGGTATTTGACAACTATGCTGAGACTCTAATGATTGGTGACAAGGTATACACACTTGGTCTAGTTGATACGGCGGGACAGGAAGGGTACGAGAGATTCCGCCCCCTGAGCTATCCACAGACGGACGTGTTCCTGGTCTGTTTCTCTGTTGCATCACCAGATTCACTAGCAAACGTGAAACTAAAGGTAAAAACACCACGTGTAATCAAAAACATTGCACGCGTGTGTTAAAGTCAGGGGTGGAACGTTATAAAAGCAGTTACAGAGCAGATGTCGGTCTCATTAACGTTGATTAATCATTAATTCCTATTAAATGCTACTGAACACCACAACGTATTCTACCTATTCTAATTCCTCAGAATACTATAACAGGTTTGAAATAACACACGTCCTTGTATTGGCACACAATGCAATAGATGCCCAATGTTTATTATAAAAATAAAGAGGGCATACAATCATTTATTTCCGTATTTTCGACCGGCTACATCCGTCATTGACATCGGATTCCAGAAGCATCCTTCCTTAACCCACAAACATTACCTAATGAACAGGAACTTAAAGAAATTCCCATAATACCACACAATAATCCATTTTGAAGATACCCATACAAAAATTTTGAAAGAACACTGCTCGTTCAAACTACAAAACTGCACTAACAACGTTGTGTATTTCAAGATAAAACTCTATAAACCTTGAAATAATGTCGGGCTGTAGTTACAAACGCATGCTTAAGTCAACATTAAAATTTGTAACATTTTAGTCTGTCAGTTTCACTTTCTGTTCTTTCGTTGCTCAAAACTATTGGTCTTGGTTTCAGTAATCACGCCATTGTACCGGCGCGTGTACGTGTCTACTGTACAAGTTAAGGAGAACAAAGTCATTTCACGATTAGTCACTCAATATTAGGAGAGCCAAAATTTGTGTGACCTGTCGTGGACTGACTACTTTTCATGAAAGGCCAAACTTTGTTTTTAACAATCGTTCTATTCTTTTGTCTGCAAATATGTCTACTAGTGCAAAATGATTTAGCGAATTGAACGCTGCCTAGAGATTATCTTGATGTTCAGTTCTTGAGTAGGCAACGAAACAGTTTCGTTAATTTTTCACTGGTGACGGCGAACAGATCATTACGGTTTCCTTCTGTTGCCCTGTGGTAAGACATTCATGAACACAACAGTAAACTTGAAGTCAAATGTCGAAGTTGCTCTAACTTCAGCTGCGCCCAAAGCAAACATATACATATACCTCTACAACGAAATTAAAAGAGTTCGTCCCAAAATAAATTGGAATTCTGTCTCTCAATAACGTAAAACTTGTTTCACTAAATTCATTCTTTTTGTTTTTTACAGATGTATACATTTATTGCCCAGACAATAATACAAAGCCAGTGTGTGGTTAGGCGCCTCAGATCTGGCTTTAACAAAAGTATCATTAAATATATACGACAATAAAATGTTACAGAAACGGGAATGGGGAGCGGGGAAGGACTTTCATGCGCCATTCATACACACACTCACGCCGTGCTGATATGATGTCTGATGAAATTATGTGCTATATAAATACATACATATAAAAATAATGATAACAGTAGAACTTTGGTCATTTCTAGAATACTAATTAAAAGCATGCGTGCAGACCTCTCCATTTATTCACATTTGTGTCCGAGGTATCTGTTAAAATTGTGTTTATAAACGTTTGTAACTTCAACTTGAAATCGTTAAATCAGAGGCTTTTCTACCTTTGTTGTCTGATAAATGAAGTAAAGTGCAAGTGTATTAATAGTATTGCAAATTAATTTGTGGTTTTGGTTCGAGTTTTGAACAAAATCCAATATGTCCAAGTACTATTAAACATGTACTGAGCCTTTAGGGCTTTATTTAAGAGTGCTTGCACTGATTCCCAGAAAGTCCTGACACAGGTGCAATAGTAAAACATATGAAGTAAAGTCTGCAACTCATCCCAATAGGGGCACTTATCAGTTTGGACCACCCCTATTTTGTATAAAGTGATATTTGTAAATATTCTTCTATCGGTAAAGAGGTACCTGAAGTTCTTTAATTCAGGATTTATGGGAAGGCTAAAGGGTAAAAAATAAATTTCTCTGATTTTTTCAATATAATAATTATTTAACCGCACATAATTTTCGGGTTTCTGTGCAAAAGTATGTATAGTACAATTTTTAAACCAATCTTTACTATTAATAAAATGAAAGTTGTTACAACCAATATATCGTGCTCCTAGTTCGCCGATATGGTTCCTTAATGCACCAACAACCACATTGTATTGCAATATACAAAAATTTTTGAGATTGTATTTATTTTTGATAAAATCCCCGCCAAGAATTTTATTTTCATTATCTAGAAAATTTTCGCAAAATAACAGTCCTGCTTCAAACATTTCCCGTCAAAAATAATGATTTATTGCTAAGTAAAATGTTTCGATTATTCCACAAGACCTGTTCAAAGGCTCTAAGCTTTTACACACTTCAGTATAAAAGGAATAACTTAATAATTGGAATTTTCAAATTTATTCTTAGTCTCTCACGATCAGCTGAATGTAATTCAGAATAAACATACTGAAAGTGAAATAAGTTCACAATTGAATGTAAATTACTCATCCAGTTGTGACATACACTGTAGTCAAATCAAAAATAAATCAATTTCTGAACTTAGTTTATATAAATGATAACGTAGATGGGGACGCTACGTAATCATTTATATAAAGTAAGTACAGAAATTGATTTATTTTTGCACTGAACTAAACTAACCTTCATCATATTTCACGATTATTTTAAAGCCTGATACAATAATAGGACTGTGACAAAAATTTAGAAGTGATACCGTGGATTTTCGAACTTTTTGAAACGCCTTATACGCGAAATGATGCTGCATGATTCATATGTCTTTTCAGCACTAAATTTGACCAATCAATGACATCTTTTGCCCAACGAGACATTTCCTATTGGATGTTCCTTCACGTGATCTTGTTATTACTACGGTTTCCACCATTTGTAGTGGGTACCGGAAATAGTACATCATTGTCCACTGACGCCATTTTTGCTGGTGGGACTGAAGATTGATCTCCGAGACGACGCAGGCGTTATTGAGAAGTTAAAAAAACAGAAATGTAGGCCTGCTACCGCAGAACGTGGTGAAAGACTGGCGCAAGAGCTCAAGGCAGTTAAATACGTGGAATGCTCAGCTTTGACACAGGTTGGTATATTGAGTCAGAGCGGCTGGCAGAGGTTGTTTGTGAAACGTGAACTAGTTAACTGGGGTCGCGTTTAGTTAGTGACAGTGCAAGAATTTAAAGTGTCTTAGAATATAAAAATGATGCCCGCTATTTTATTTGCTAGACTCACTTTGGAATCATGCGCGAGGTACCATGCACCGGGTATGTGATCGTGTAGTTGCTCACGTAGAATGGTTTCCTACCACATTAAGTTGAAATCAATAGTATCCTTTAAGTTCTTTTTCTGTAGCTTACACTGTGTTCATGTTCTCCTTTTTTCAAGTGTCTTCGATGATTTGTTTCAAGTCTTTCACTTTAATTGATACTATCTCATTCAGTGAAAATAGTTACATTCTTTTTTATTCACAGGAAGGTCTTAGGAATGTTTTCGAGGAAGCCGTACTTGCAACCTTTGTATCCTTTAAAGAGAAAAAGAAGAAACGGATTTGTAGACTGTTATAGGCAGGTTCGCAACTTAGACAATGTCTTTTAGGATGGTGATGGCGAGAACTTTGCACGGCTAAAAATGTTTCCTTACGAAACACTGAATTCAATCCTATCATCAATCCAACCTCGCAGACCTACTTCGCTTCAATTGTCGCCATTTTTCCTAGGACAAGCTTCAAAGTTCCCAAGCATACCAGCGAAACACTCGCTATCTTCACACAACTTGCAAAGGTAAACACAAAGTGCAATTAGTAGATGCATTTTGAAAACACTCCCTTATTCATATCTATTTTTCTCCGCAAATACAAGTAGACCACATGTACCCTTCAGAAGAGTGGACACTGGAATGTACATGTACTGTAACCTACATACATGTTTGGAAGCTGCAGGACTAGTCATGGGCGGTGCACCACTTTTTTCAGTGCTGCGCCGCCCCTGCTAGTGCCTCTGGAATCTCGTCTCCACTCTCTATCCAGGGGAAACTGGTGAGAGAATCACCTTTGTTCTCTGTGGACATACAAAAGTTAGACCAAAAGACACTGCTTTGTTGAGTTTCCCTATCTATAAGGTGTGCCATCTAGTGTACTTTCTACAAGTTATACCTTTATGGTGTATTGAGATAGAGTGGTAAGAAAATGTTAATGTGTTAAAAAACTTTACATTTTCCTCACTCAAAACGAGTTGTTGCACGTTTGATAACAATTATACGGACTAAACGGGTAGTGATTGCTGCGAATGTAACTCGGTAATTTTGTGAAGTTAAAATGAAATGTCTGCACATCATGGCAAAATGACGAGAAAACCTATTGTGATAACGTGCTTCGCCTGAGAGGTATCTCGTGAAGAACTGCGCGAGTATCTTGTATATTATTGTAGTTCTTAAAGTTATTATTTATTATGAAAACGCATGGTTTTTACTTTGTTGGTAGTCAGATATTAGCGACCTCTTTCTTTATTGGCTACCCAATTATGTAATCTTACAGTTTAATGTTATGTAAAAATAAATTATGTCTCTTCTTCTTACTATCTTTTCCTTTTGCGTCTATTGAACGCAAGCCTGCTGTGCAAGGATCTGGAAGTCCCACTATGCTGATTGAATTCTCTTGTTAAGTCCAAAGTTGTGTGCAAATACAAGTACCCTTCAAAGGAGTAAAAATTTGGAAATAATTTCATTGATTGATTGATAGTGACACGTTTTAGCCTAAATTTCTGAAAAATGTTGGGCAATAGCATTTGGAGTCTTGTCTCTTATCTAGAATGAATCGGATAGGCGTGAATTTGTGATTTTGAAAGAAATGCAAAAATCGCATTTTTTTTGACATTTTGCCTTAAAAATAGACCCACTTCATAACGATTTTCAAGCCAAGGACTTTACAGTTATTAGAATGTATTTAATTCTGTTCTTGCAGTTGGTTCATTAGTATTCCAAATCTTTATTAGTTACAAAACAGTTTGATTTTCTGAAACCATGAGAGCCATGTCTTCTTTTGGGCAAAATATCCTTAAATCAAATTTCAGTTTTGTAGTTTTAAACCGGCAACGTGTGAGAAATTTTTTTATGCAAATCGGTAAAAGTTAAACATGAAAAAATGAGTCAGGTTTGATATAGATTATAAGGACTAAATGAGTGATTGCCAGGAATGTTATTCTGTAGTTCTTCGAACTTGTTTTGAGTACAATTACACCAATTTGGTCCCTACTCTGTCGCAACCGGGTGTGCAAGTTGCATTTTTGAAGCGCGTCCAGGCTAAACATTTGACACAAATACAAAGAATACCTTTCCGATGAAAATGGGAAATAATCTAAAGTTTAAAAAACATTTTGTAACAGAGCAAGTCTCCACTGAACATCAAAAATATGTATTTCCTCTCATCAGGCATACGTTTCAGTTCAATTGCACATGATAACGATCAATTTTCATGAAAGCAAAGGAAGGAAACACCCTTCTCCTAAGCCTGTCGCTAGCGAAGTGCCCGACACATACAGTCGCTCCCACATGCCCACGTAACAAAGGCGCACTGAGACGCAACAAAGACATTAGCATAAGAATAACTGAACATTTGCAACTAAATAAGAATAACAATAAGCGTAAAGTTACGAACGTCCCGTCACAATTTCTACCCTGAATTTTTGGAATCTATAGGGCCAGAAAATTTGTAATCTTGGCTTCACTTTAGATGCTGGTTAAAAAAATGCCAAAATCACAATCAAGTTGGGGTGTTTTCTTCTGGTGTCTTGAAACATGGCACAAACAAGTGATTTTGTTGAACCAGTTTGTGATTTATACGAGGTCAACCACTCGATCTGTGGTTGTCGCCCTAAAAATTTGACTGATAGGATTAAAACATTGTTGCCTGGTAAGTAAATGGAACAACATATTACGACATTTTATTCTTAAATGTCGGTTCTGATATTAATTCCCAGTGAAGTTCACAGGATTCTGATAGCTGAGTCAACGCGAAGTCTATCATGTAACACGGGCAACCAAACCCCCTGTTCGCCACCGTATACAGTGCAATGTAATCAGATTCAATGACCCAGAATTTCCAGTCAAGATGGCTGCTAGCCCAGGCGGAATTTCCCGTCATAACGACTGAGCGCAGTATGCTTAATTTTCTAATAATCTAAGATGGTTTGTGACTTAACAAGAATAAAACAATACCGTTGAGCGTAGTTAAATCTAGGTATACAATGTATTTACAACTTTACAAATTACAAATGTCATCCCACAACTGTAGACTGGCAAGGCGATTAAAATGCAGAATGAAAGCAAGGTGCAAACAAAACACTTTGATCCGATCACCTAGGACCAATATCTATATATTACTCCCAGGATCACATAATATACAGTCGGTGACGTCATGTTTAACAAACTTGATGTTGATGAAGACCTCGGTGATAAGTATTTATTAGTGGACCAATGAGACGCATAGGGCTCATAGCATAGTACAAGTCATTGTGGAAATGCGTCAGATGGTGTCCATGCTTTTCTAGACACCCACAGAATCGTCACGTGACTTGTCAATTCCTAAATCTGCCAGTGACATTTTAGGAGGTGGACCAGTGGGCCTCTCGGGTGCGTTCTTCTTCTGCTCAAACATTAGGATGCTGAAAGCAAAACCACAGGGCTGGAAATGAGTACGACGTGTCAACATTAGAGACGTGACTTTTCGAAATCACACAGAAGCGTACTTATAGTGACGAGGAGCTTAGAATGGTATTCAAGAAGTTCTGCTGCATGTTAATCACAAAAGCCAACGTGTGACTACGGTAACCAGAGGTCACAGCACCAAAAGAAAAGTGCGGGTGCGGGAAATACATGGCAACCGGGTGGGATTTGGTCACAGATACGAGCGGGACTTGACATCATTTATTTTTGCTGCCACCGTCTGTGCCTATTTTCGTCCACAGGATCACAACTTTTTCACCACAGGAACACAACGTTCGAGCTATCACTTCCACCCAGTTCATTAAAGAAATTGAGACCATCTGCCCGGTCGCTATACTATTTTTTGCCATAGGTTTACGAGAACCGGGTCCCTGTGGTTACGAGGTGGGGCTCTTATTTTGGCGTGGTATCTAACTGGGCTGAACTTAAATTAGGTCAATGGATAACGTGACAGTCTAAACAACCACGAATGCTTTTTCAGTCTATTCTTTACTTGCGATATCCCGTAATCGCTGTATGACAAAGTATTAGTCTTGCTGCCGTGGGAGGTGACCTACTTTCCTATTTTTGAGAAATGTTAATGTACTATTCCTGCATGCAGTAAATGTATCTTTGACGATTCTTCACGATTGGTCGGTGTGTGGTTACAACACGCCCTCACATATGGTATTATGTTTGCAGACACCACAATGCGAACATGAATAATTTGCAAATATATATTTTCACCTTAAAAGACATGGGCGGCGAAGCACTGAAAAAGTGGGGGGCAAAAGCCTCCTCAACCCCCCTGTGGTGCACCGTCTATAGACCATGTACGGCGTAGCACTGAAAAAAGTGGGGGCTACTAGCCCCCCCCCACCCCCCTATGGTGCGCCGCCCATGCATAAACAAAAATGTACTACATCCTTAAACGTTATGATATCGCCAAAATGGCCGATGAATATCACTGTTTGTCGTTTGAGCTTAAGTATACATTGTTATCGTAAAATCGTGAGGAACATGCCACTTACAGTTTTAGAATGGAGTTTCTCTTTCCTAGCATCATGAGTAGAAATTCCCTGTAAGATATGGCACCTTTATTCGTCTCATCGACTTCCGCTATCATCTTTTTAATCTCTAGATGTGTCTTAGCTTGACCCAATTTTTCCATCATAAGTTTGACGTCCATCATGCCTGTCAAAATGAAAAGCAACTGCAAGTAACTTATCAAATGCTTCGATTCCATTAGTGTGATACCTATCTATTTACACATTCCACAAACTTTTGTAAACTAACATACACCACAAATCGGACAGTGCTGGCAGGTGTTTGAAGCTGAAAAGTCGTTACGATTTACATGTTGAAATATATCACGTCCGGTTTTGTTCCGGCTTTCACAGACCCGCGCAAACTTACCAAACTCGTAAGAAAGGCCACGCCAGGTTTTCAATTGTGTTACTGCCATAACTGGACGGCTATTAGATTGATACAACATCCATCAAAATCATTACTCAAGACGTCGCGCACCATTTCTCACACAAAACCTGCTATAAACACGAGCTTGACGTCACAGGAACTTTTAATACACCAATACTACTTAAAATTAATCTCTGTTTGTTTTGTCTCCCATAAGACGTGGCCTTCAGGCTTGGAAAAGTGACCGTTTTGGTGGTTACGTATGCTTAAAAAGCATGGTCGGTGTATAAAATAACCCACTGCAAAAGGGTAACTTGTTGAGACTGGTGCTCATACAATAAGGAACACTCAATTCTTTCCTAACCCAGGAATAGCAAGTTAGCTTTTTGAAGGACGAGACTGAGGCAGTTTGCGAATCTATTTTGAATTAATTAAGGGGACGTTGAACTTTGTGGTGTGACGTTTGCACAGGGCCAAAAATAAGGACTCGGTGTCCAGGGCAGCGCTTCGTTGACACGGGATCTTCCAGAACAAGCAGGATCGCGAGAGTGAATTAGGCGGAGTGTTTCGCTAGTGTGCTCGAGACGCTGCTAACATTACAATACCTATCAAAATGGCGGCCGCCACTAAACTGAATGGTCAGTTAAGTTGGAATGCTGAATTATAGGAGTGAATTCAAGAATTGTGGGAATTATTCCATTGTTTCTGCTCCATAAGGTACGATTTCTCATCAGAAAGGCATGGCTAATGCCTAGGATGTAAAGAACGTAGCCCGGCATGCGTCGCATTTGAGGAGAGAACTTCACTGAATAAAGGGTGGCTCTGTATATGTTGACATTCAAATAATGTGGACGCTGCGTTCAGCTTGACGTTTAGGAGCTTTCAAGTAACGATAGAAAAAATCTTACCACGATGCGTAAAATCAAAAAAACGCAGAAATTCGCGACACCCTATTCACACTATGTTTTCCATGAGGCGATTGATAACGCGATTTTCTCGAACGAAATGAGTGGGTTGGCGAGATATCACGAGAATACGTTGTCGAGGTGTATTCATGTTGCTACAATTTATCGAAAATATGTGGCTTTAATAAAACCGCCTGGATGTGGAAACGGGAATTTCAACTTCAAAATTTCCGTAGCTGATGCGCGGTTATAAATGATGCTGTCGAAGAAACTGGAATCACTGAGTTTACTCAATATCTCTTTCGGTTTCAAGAGAGATATCGCGAGTGCACAAGTGCATACATGTAAGGTGGTCTTGAGTATCGTAGCTTTGTTATTGCAACTACCGCATGTGGTTTCACACAGGATTTTTGCAGTGAAACGAGAAAACGTCCGTTGTCCGTTTTCACTAGACGATATTGTCGTTGCGTGTCTAGCGCTGCGTTTTTACCGTGCCAGCTGGAATATCGTGACGAAAAACGATCATGAAGTTCTTCAGAATTTGACAAGATCTCGCACGTTTTCGCGAGAGCATTACAAGCAGACAGATCTCGCTAGCTTTCACTGATGAACACGGAACGAGCCACTAAAGCTAGACACCCAGTCCTGTGGACATTTAGCCTACTATGCCGTCAATAGTGCCAAGTTTTTAATCGCAATATCTTTGTTGACCTTTGTTGTGCTGTTTCTTGTTTCCATTTTATTTTGGCGCTTGTCTTCTTAGTCAATTAGAAAGTGATGGAAATCGCTCTCTAGCAAACCGGCAATGAAACATACCTAAATCGCCCGAGTTATCGTCATCGTATTCCACGAACTTTACTGAAAATAGACAAAATGAGCATTTAACAACTTTGGAATCAAGAAAGCTTAAAGCATTAAATTTAAAACGACTTTGAATTCACCACATTAAATATGAATGTTCACAAATGCGTTTGTAAAAATGTAGCTCTCATATGTTTTTTCCTTCAGTAACACTATCGACACAAGCAAGCATCCTGTTCAAAGAAAATCACTCTTTGATTACAAGAAGATGAATCATTCAGATATGCATTATAACAACATTGTGTTTCTACAAACGGATATAAACTGCAAATTCATTCTTTTACCAAACACCCATGAAAAACACTGTTATTTCATAATGACAGCGACGAACACAAAGACGACGACATCGAAAGAAAACCTTTATAAGACTCTAGTTTGTCCTCTAAATCCTCCACGTCATCGTAATCTTTGTCACCAAGAAAATCCTGAAATAGATGAGAACTATGAGTAATTGGATAAGTCAC
>NMRA01000931.1:48957-61200 GCA_002633005.1 Phoronis australis | reverse complement strand
ATAGTGTACAAGTCAGACAACCTTAATTGTTCCTTCGTGGACTGCACGTATTATTTTGGAGGGAAGGAGATGGAGGAGGGAAGGGGGAGCCAGGTATTGATAACCGACTGCAACGCAACTAAATCGACCAGCTGTTGCTGGCCCACCATGTGGAGAGATCCTGAGCTTAAAGGGTCGAAATCCTCAGGAAGCGCGGCGCTCAGCTGATGATTGCAGTTGGCCATGGAGTGTAAGTAATTCTTCTCTGCTCGCGAATGAATTCTTTTCACGCAATCTTTGGCTTTTCAAGGCCTTCAGACTGCTTAGAGATAATTGCCTGAAATCCCTACGCAGCCCCACCGGGTATTCGGATGTACATACTTACTGGTGACAATTAGCTATCTAGGTACATTCGATCTGTCAGTAATGTATACCTACTTGATTTATTCTGTCAAGCGCTTCTTCCTGTCTCTGTAAGCGCATCCCATAAGCCTTCCCACCTAAAAAGGAAACAGATCGCCCAAATAATTGTCACGAATAATTAGTATAATTAGCTCTCGACCGAACATTTCCTTTCATGCTATTGAGGTGTTTATTTCTCAGCTCATGCAGCAGGGCAGTGGGAAAACCGCTTCTATCACGATATGGTAAAAAACACTCAGCCTCAATATCCACTTGGATCTTGCCGTAAAAATCTTATTACCGAAACTTTTTTAGCACTATTAAAATGTTTAAGATCCATTGCAATAAGACCCCAATTTTCAATGTTTTTGTCAATTTTTAAAAACAAACTGTGTACTTCAGAAAAGCAGCCGAGACTGACAAGAAAGCAAAACTAGCAATTGAATAATTTTTGAAATGACGAACGGTCACTTTATCAATATCGTAGGTTTTCTTTTAGACCATGCTTCCTTTTGTCTTCATGGGTATAAAAATTCATCGCCATTAAACTTAGTAACACCCCGTTCGCAACGCTTGTCCATCCCGGAAAACTTCGGGTATTTTCGAAGCCTCAACTTAACCCTCGGAGATGTTTCATATCTGCGCATGTGCGAACTTTAAGCAAAAAAAAAACTTCAGGCAGGAGTCAGTTTACATCACGCATAATACCTTGGATCAGCGACAGCATTTGTCAAATCCAACGCAGCCACCATGTACGTACCTCTGAGCATGCAAAACTCAGTAACCAGTTTGTAAATTGAAAAAAGTGGTATGGCCATCGAAGAATTGATGAAACTTGTACTTGATGAAAGGCGAACTGTCATGGCATGAACACAGCGAGAGGTGTTCCTAACTTATTGCGCGAAGGCGTGTGTTGACAGTGATCACGAAACTGATCGGCGTTGTTTCCGTCACTGTCTATGCGAAAACCTAGATTTCTGAACTTACCACTGTACAACCATGTGCACCCTCCTGTATGTTGAAATCCTATGAGAACCTATTACGTATTGTAATTAGCCCTCTCAACGTTATTAACGGAACAGCAGAAGTTGCTGCTTTGCAAGTGTGTCTCTTGCACAACGGAAATGTTCAAGATGCCATGGTTGTCTACATCCGACATGCACAGTGGCGAACATATCCGAAATACTTGTCGTGGCGTGGACGTTTGCAGCGCCTTTGTCACACCACGAAGGAGCAGATATGAAACACCTCCGAAAAATAATTTAATGCCAACAAAAAACCCAGGTTGTTCCGAATGAGTTTTTGTTGTGACAGACCTGTGTAGGAAACTTTTTTATTTCCAATCCAAGTAAAATTTTCTTTTATAGTAATAAAATTTCGAACCAGAAATCTTCGCCTAGAAATCTAATACTTTCAGCATCTCTGACAAGGAACCCGGAGTTTCGTGTTAACTAAAAGATGTATCGTCCGCGTACCGAGTGATTTTAATAATCAATACCGTCAATCGTCAACTCTTTTGTTTTCATTATTGTTGACAACGTCTTTGTAGAGGAAACGCCTGAGACAAATAGCCGTTTTAAATAACTTATACGGTTGAGTTATTATAAAGTTTGTTCACCCATTGTCTAAATAATTCCTTGAAAGGACAAGTAATTTTACAAAAATTAACAGTAGCACGGAATTCAGCCCAGCAACTCCGCAACAAAAGCCGCATGACTCTCTAACGCAGAGCCAAATCCACCGCCGTACTAAGTATAAAAGGCCCCGGCCTCACATTTGAGTGTGTCCTACTCTGGTCGAAGCTAATTATTTCAAAAAGTATTTTCCCATTCAACAATAACACCAAAAAACAGCGTTTATTCGACCGCAAAAACGACACTGTCCCTTTTGAAATGCCTTCAACATCGATTTGCAAAGGTAGCCTTATGATTCCCTAGTTATCAGCTATATGGAAAGCAAAATCAGAACCAAATCCAGGACACAAATTTTCTATCCAATAATTGAATTCTCTACATGACCAGAAAAAAGTACTGACACCAAAAATTTACGCCCCAGGACTTATAATTTATCAAGTCAGGACCAAAATTTAATACATCAGGAAAATTTCACACGTCAGGAAAAATTCACGCCAGGAAAATGCCATGCCAGGAGACCANGAAGGCGTGTGTTGACAGTGATCACAAAACCGATCGGCGTTGTTTCCGTCACTGTCTATGCGAAAACCTAGATTTCTGAACTTACCACTGTACAACCATGTGCACCCTCCTGTATGTTGAAATCCTATGAGAACCTGTTACGTATTGTAATTAGCCCTCTCAGCGTTATTAACAGAACAGCAGAAGTTGCTGCTTTGCAAGTGTGTCTCTTGCACAACGGAAATGTTCAAGATGCCATGATTGTCTACATCCGACATGCACAGTGGCGAACATATCCGAAATACTTGTCATGGCGTGTACGTTTGCAGCGCCTTTGTCACACCACGAAGGAGCAGATATGAAACACCTCCGAAAAATAATTTAATGCTAACAAAAACCCAGGTTGTTCCGAATGAGTTTTTGTTGTGACAGACCTGTGTAGGAAACTTTTTTATTTCCAATCCAAGTAAAATTTTCTTTTATAGTAATAAAATTTCGAACCAGAAATCTTCGCCTAGAAATCTAATACTTTCAGCATCTCTGACAAGGAACCCGGAGTTTCGTGTTAACTAAAAGATGTATCGTCCACGTACCGAGCGATTTTAATAATCAATACCGTCAATCGTCAACTCTTTTGTTTTCATCATTGTTGACAACGTCTTTGTAGAGGAAACGCCTGAGACAAATAGCCGTTTTAAATAACTTATACGGTTGAGTTATTATAAAATTTGTTCACCCATTGTCTAAATAATTCCTTGAAAGGACAAGTGATTTTACAAAAATTAACAGTAGCACGGAATTCAGCCCAGCAACTCCACAACAAAAGCCGCATGGCTCTCTAACGCAGAGCCAAATCCACCGCCGTACTAAGTATAAAAGGCCCCGACCTCACATTTGAGTGTGTCCTACTCTGGTCGCAGTTAATTATTTCAAAAAGTATTTTCCCATTCAACAATAATACCAAAAAACTGCGTTTATTCGACCGCAAAAACGACACTGTCCCTTTTGAAATGCCTTCAACATCGATTTGCAAAGGTAGCCTTATGATTCTCTAGTTATCAGCAATATGGAAAGCAAAAGCAGAACCAAATCCAGGACACAAATTTTCTATCCAATAATTGAATTCTCTGCATGACCAGAAAAAAGTACTGACACCAAAAATTTACGCCCCAGGACTTATAATTTATCAAGTCAGGACCAAAATTTAATACATCAGGAAAATTTCACACGTCAGGAAAAATTCACGTCAGGAAAATGCCATGCCAGGAGACCACTTGACCAACCACGAGCAACCCACCCCTCAAATAGATGACGTAATAGGTACACAATGCTTCGCCTGCAACAGTCACATTATCGTGACAATGATGTTGAATTTCTCTCTTCTCTTCCACGTTTTACAATCGAAGCCAATGTGATGAGACGCAGCGGATCATAATTGTCACGTGGTCTCCTGGCTTGAAATTTTCTCATGGCACTCGTGGCAAGAACTTTTCTTCCTGGCAAGAAATTCTGTGTACTGACGTACTCACTTTTGTGTCCTGACGTATTAATTCTGTTTCCTGACGTATTAATTCTGTGTCCTGACGTATTAATTCTGTGTCCTGACGTAATAATTCTGTGTCCCGACGTATTAATTCTGTGTCCTGACGTGTTAAATTTTGTTCCTGGCGTTATAAATTACAGGTTCTGAGGCGATAAATCTTGGTTTTGGGTTCATTTTTTCTGGTTCTTCAGAAAATTTATATCTTGAATAGAAATTTTGTGTCATGGAATTTTTTTCCACCTTGGCTTTCCAGCATAATTCATGATTATACCCTCATCTACGTAATTTGCTTTTAATAAAAGCATTTCGATAACTTGGTATAACCTTCTCTAAATACTCTTGATACGTGTACATATCCATGTGCGGTATTCCACAATAGGTCTACGATTTCTCGAAAATGTTTTACGCGTACCATATTTTAGAACATATTTCGTATTAGATTTTGACCAAATTAGAAGTACTAAGAAGTGGAAAACAAAACCGACGCTGGAGTGTAACATGAAAACGAGGTTTCGATATTAATCAAATATCATCATCAGGTACAATAGGCGGAAAGCAAAATATCTTAACGGAATGTTCCCTACTATTTTACCTGGTATTTGATTAATATCGAAACGTCGTTTTCATGCTGCACTCTAATGTTGTTTTTGTTTTCCCATATGTTTCACAGTGCCGCTGTTCTTTGACTCAGAGATATTTCAGTTTTCATGTGAGTTTTACATGTTTCAAATCATTCCAAAAAGATTTAATTAACTCTGCTGAAAAAATATGTTTTTCCTGATTTACTTTATAAAATGTGAAAGAGCTCGTGAAAAGGACCCCTAGGTCAGCAGCCATAGGCCAACTGCCGTAGAATCTGACATGGCAAGAAAAGAGCATTCCTTAATTTGTCATTTATCAAAATTATCATAACCTTTCTTAGCAGTTTGATGTTTTCTGTTTAGTAACTTATCATATTTCCGGAATGTAAGTAATCAGTGGTAATACGTGTAAGTTTTCTGAAACAATGTCTAGATTTCAGATTACAGAAGTATTTTGTTTGGAGCTCCCCCTGTTCAATCGAGTTTACTTTGACCGAACAAACGGACCTTCAAGTTTACACGGGTGATCGTCATACAACCCGCAAGTGGTCTAATGTTTAATAATTCATTTCACACTCTTCCCAAAATTTTCAATTAAGATTCACAGGGAGAAAGTAAACTTTTCAATTTGTTTCTTTTGATGCAACAAGTAGACAATCACGCGCAATGTATTTAACAAATTTGCAACCTAAAAACATTTGATAAATAACTGCAGAACTTCCGGCCACGATTTAGTTATAGAGCCAACTGGTGGTTTGATTACACCTTATGAACAAAAATTTGTGTCCAAGCTCATGATAGGGTTATCAGTGAATATCTGTTTCGTACTTTCGGTGGATATCATGAACGAAATTGAGTTGAGACTGGTAGCTAATTTGCATGTTTCAATTTGGACTATTGAACATGAAATATTGGCCGTTTTATAGACAAACTGGTTTTGTTTGAAAGAATAGATGGAATAAAAAATAACCGGCACCGGCACCTGGATCTCCTGATACAGACACATAAATGTATTGACATGTGCAGTGGAAACAACCTTCGACCAAAATCTGTAGTTTTTGGATCAATGTTTGTCTTGCCGAATCCGAAGTCTAAAACTAAAGTCCGTCAGTCCTATTATTAAATCACCTGTCTGGTTCAAAATATAATGTCATAGTTTGATATTCATTTAAAACACAAAAAGCGTGCTAAAATTAGTGTAATCGTGTCCGATCTATTCCGCAACACAGTTAACTAGAAGCGACGCGTGGCGGGAAACTGCGTGGTTATTCACATTACAGATGTCTATATTAAGAGAATCTCTCGATGTTTCACCGTGATAAAGGTGGATTTCATCGTATATAGTTCTTGTTTCGCGACAAGTTTAAATCCTATTACACTGCGATATAAAATAATCCTTTATTCGGGATTTCACAGCCATTCATCAACACAATGATCACACACACGTCTGTCCCAATATTATTGCCAAGCCGCCTGATTGCGGATTAATCAATAAGATTTTTTGCGTCAACACTGTTCAACTGGTTATTTAAGTTCTCAGGGCATATGTTAGGACTATGATAAAATGTAGATAAACAATGCAGTTGACTTTTGAAATGTTTCGGTTGACACTTTGTTCTCTTGTCATTTGATAACTGACATATAAAAGATAGTATTACAATAAACACGACACGATCGGTATTATTTATCTTACACAACTGGTATGATTCAACCGCCTCATTCCACTTACTGATGTTTAACATTGGGGTAAAATTAAGGCACTTCGTCATGTTTTCAAGGTCGTTTTCCCCAAACTATGTTCTATATTCGTATTTTTGTATTACTAATAGTCACATTGCACTGTTTGTTGAGGGATCGTACTTGACTGACGACCACGGATCTTGCAATAGTACGAAATGTGTATGAGAGTAACTGAAGTATTTAAATGTGTATGAGAGTAACTGAAGTATTTAAATGGATTCAGTTGCCAAAACCTCGTCCTCGTCAATCCATTGTGCAGATTTTGTTTCGACAGGCACTGAAAGTTTTCCGGGTTCAACGATTGTATTGAATCAC
The DNA here is from genome assembly GCA_002633005.1 of Phoronis australis. NCBI lineage: Eukaryota > Metazoa > Phoronida > Phoronidae > Phoronis > Phoronis australis. Next base: position 54,505 of record NMRA01000931.1, on the reverse strand, counting down.
AGTTTGTTCGCGATGTTTCTGTTGTGCATGTACGTACTTCCTTGTTTACCAAAGTGTTGGTCCTAATCTGTGTGAAACAGACGGGATATCCTTATTGCAACAACGACAGGGGAAATGCGTTCCCGGAATGTCTGTTTTCACACTGGATAGCTAATGATGCAGGTCTAAGTCAACAAATTTCGCTTCACATTTCTGTGCCCTCAGCGTCGATATCTCCGAGGCCTGTTGACGGCGCCTGCTTGTTGGCTGAGGTGTGCAGGCTAGTGTCCCGCCTCTATTAGCTCTGCCTATTTTTGCTCGGTCCGACTTGAGTTCAACCTCAGTTTGTATGACTGCGAATTTTCGGCACCGCCGAAAGTAGAGAATCTTTTAAAAGCTCTGGGGTGTGATTGGTGGGGGTTTAGATTCTCGTTCCATCTTGGATAAGTGTGCGCTACTATTAAAACGTATACATGCATTTCTTTACAGGTACGGGGGAGTACCCACAGATCATAGCGCAGATTATAACTGCCACCCGTGACCGACCGTCGGACGAATGGAAACGGTATAGCTATCAGGATTAATGGTAACCGATCGATTCCCAGAACAGGACCAGGAAAATGGTCAAAAGTTTATTCATTTTAGAGTTTTTTCCTGTCAGTATAAACAATTCCCAACGTGGACTTGTCAGAAGTTTAAAGCCTGTACATCAAGCAGCGTCATCTTTGATAATCCTATTTGGCTGAAACCCATTGTTTTTGTTTCTTTTTCATTAATACTACAACTTAGATTACCAATAACTCATGGTCGAAGAATGGGAAGCTTCGTCACCGCTAGCTTCATTCATTCCAATTTCAAGTTCGGACGTAGCTGGGCTTGACCTACTGCAAGAGGGTTGACGTTTCATTTTTTGATCAGTCAAAACTGTACTCATTCAGACAACGTCCCGTTGAAAGTGTGTCTCGAATTTGTTTTTACCGAACGAGATAGTTTCTTCGGTTGGGAAGAATTGACAGACCGCTAATGCTCGTTAAGTTAAACTGAATAAATTAGCTTAACACAGCTGGCCATGATGTGCCATACGTATGGTATCATTCATTCACAATAGGGCCTCCGAAGTTTGCTTAAAACATGCATCTGTCCACAATTGATTTACTGAGCCAGTATTGTTCAAGGAATATGAAGTGTATACACAATTGATTAATTGTCCTTGAAATGCCTAATGACTATCTTCATGTATTCTCAAACTGGCTATTTGTTACCTTTTTCGTGTTTCCTCTGAAATGGAGTGATTTTCAGTTTTGAACCCTTATCACTGAGTATCTTATTATTTAAAAATATTTTATCAGCCATCACACTGCCCCCCTGTTCTAGTAAGTCAATTTAGTATAGCTACATCTGATATTCTGAGCCTGTCCACGGTGACGATACACATGTCACTGAGCCACGAGAAGCTATATCCAACAAGGGTTTTAAAGGCTGTGAAGAACTTTTTGAGTTTGTCACCATTCTCCAGTGAGTTTGGCTGTAGATTTGCCCAGGACAATATTTTCCTACTTTCTGTTGCTACTGAGCAATTGAAACGTTCTGACAAATTTTTCTCCAGCAATCCTAAAGCTACAGAAAAGCGAAAAAATCATCAAGGGTACTATAATTAATACACCCAGGTCTGCCAACTCTGCTAATATACCATCGTATAACTTCCAATACAGCAAGTGGTTACATACTACTCATATATATATATATACAATCGTGTACTATAAGAATATCTACGTGGTGCATGAAATTGAACTTTTCAGGTTCAAAACGGTTTTTAGTGTGTAAAAATTATGAAAGTCAGGGGTTACACCAGTGTTTGCATCATTGCATGACTGCTTGTTTTACTGTGATATGATTCATTCATGAACTTGAGAGGGTATGTGTGTAACCTGCAGTTTTCTGTAATATATACAAATCTATACGACTGTCTTTAGTCCAGCCTGACAACACAAGCAGTCTCTGTGAATTAAGTCTCGGTTTTGAGACTGAGTTAGTAGAACATTCAAAATTTGTCATTTTCTTTAAATTCCAGAAATAATTCATTTATAATAAAGTTTTACTTTGGAGAAGTTCAAAGTGCTACTAGGAAATGATGTGCTTGAAAGTTACTAGCCATTCAAGCATCACGGCCACTGGTGATACACTAAAGAGTAAGGCGACTAGAGAAGATATCAGATTGTGTCATAATTTACTTGCAAAGTTGGCCCATTGTATCTGCAAATCTTCACTAGCCACTTTCTTATTAACTCTTAGTCAGTAAGATATTGATGAAGTGACATTACTTGGTTTATTCTTTGGCTATTTGTGCTGTAGACTGGTCAGTACTAGCCTCCTTCTGGGATTGGAATGTGAGTCGTGCATAAATTTTGAGAAAGGCCTATATGGACTGTTTCTCGACTACATGAGTCTGTGGCCGGTGCCTGTTTCGTAAAATCACGTTAAGAAAATCTGTCTCCAACTGGAAGCCAAAAAGACATAAATCAGACACGGCAGCTTGAGTCACGGTTCGGGAGCCGACTGAAGGCCAAAACAATCAAAAGAACCAGGAAAACAAGCTTTTGTGCTCAGGTTATTTATTGACTCTTCGAAAAGGTGCCCAGGATTGTGTAAAAACAATTAATCAACAGACTGAGTTCGGAAGTCAATATAAGCACCGATGAACAAGTTGAAACCATTTTGTAATGGTTCTAAACATATAAAGAACCAATCTTGGAACCTAGCCTCAAACAACGAAAACTTTCCTAATTTCTGACTGAGCAGCTTAATTACGATCTAAATTGGCATTGGTCTATTGGAGTTGGTCTATTTTGGAATCACACGGTTTCTGAACTCTAAGGCACAGTTTCCACTGAGTTGAGATACAGTATACTGTCAGTGATAGTGCGGAAACACGCGGACTGACACAGTCTATGAGGCACACCTGAATTCGTGGGTCGGCGGACTCCGGCCACCTGTCTCAGTCATGCCGCACTTGAGCTCACTAAAAGCACATCATCAAATGAAACCGGCTATCATGAAAACTAGCGTTTGAAATCCTATTGCAAATTTCTACACTGGCAGCAATACAAAACCTTGATTTTATTACAAATTTGCAATTTTGAAGACACAATTGAGAAAAATGTCAAAATTGGTCATGCCTGTCAAAAAAAAAAACTTGGACTGCGTGCAATCTAGATAGTCGACGGCCACCGTTTCACTGGGGAAAGCAGCGCCGCTAATGAATGGAATGCATATTTCGAAATGTACTACGTTAAATAAAATTTACCTTGGTAGTCCATAATGATACGTCTGTTCGCTGCTCAGTTATTGTGGCTGGTAATGTTTTCAGCGATGTTGAATAGTGTATTTATGTTTCCTGCTCCAATAGATGACCTAGTTTCGGATCACCTAACGAAATCTAAGCTGGGGCACCCAAAGATAAACTGATCAGGCGACGTGAAAATTAATGTGGTCGCTAACGTTAATTTAAAGGTAAATTTCGCTTAATTAAGCTGGCTAAAAACACAAGAACTGAATGAATCCTATTGCTCTTATAAAATTGGTCTCGTAATGACAGCTCCTATTTCTGTTACTGTACATCGAAACCATCCATACAATTGTCTTACCCAAACAAGAGCGGATCCAGGATTTTGAGATAGTGGGAGGGGGACGCAGGGCAGAGTATTAACCAGGATTTTCCGGACAGACATTCGCACTCCCGAACTGCCAAATGGAATCTGGGAGAATTTTAGGGAGGCATCGTCCCCTCGGCCCCTCCTCTTAATCCGGCCTCTCTGTCAAAATCCAACTGATGCCCGCTCAGTGGTGTTACACACCCAGCAGAATTGAATAGGAGCATAATATGGGCACATTATGCAAGCATTTTTGTTAGATTGTAAAAGCCACATTTCTTGTCGGATTTTCAAAATCAAAAACCCAATCCCGTGTACTTTTCACGAAATGCTTAAACATGCAATTTAAAATCTTTCAAAGCGAAAACTTAAAAACTTTATTGTCGCCCCCATTGTGTTTTGGAGGGTCTAATTATCTAGAGAACAATAACATTAGCAGCCTGGGGCGCAGCCTCGTCCCCCAGCCTCAAGATGGCGTTGAGGCGGTATAGCCATTTGAGTTCCCACTGCGCGATGATCGTGAGTTGGTCGCAGGCGATGTTCACCGCTCGACAAGAGCGACAAAATATACCTTCAAAAATTTGAATCTCTGAATACTTAAATACCAGTTCTTGAAGATTCTTGTGATAAATTTGAGTATTTTTTCAAGAAACTAAAGAATTAATATCCAAATGTAGAGTTTAACCATATTCACAGGCGTGGTTGTCAGGTTGCTATCATTCGTGATTCGAAAGCAGAAGACAATGTCTTCGTTATCGTTTGAAGTAAAAGGTGCTGGCGTAATTACTGTTGTTTTACTGAAAGCGCAAAATAAATTTTCCTGCTTCTGAATTCAAATACATCAGGTGGGGACTAACACTGAATCACCGTGTGTGTCTTTTTTATTTCTGTAAAGGCCAGTGGCATGTTTACAAGCCGGAATAAATCTACTTTAACGGTGTTTTCGTATTCCAATATTGCCAAAGATTCGCTGGCATAACACGGCAGTTAGGATACATCATGCCACATTTGAAATGGCGAACGATTTTCTTCAATAGACTCTGAAAACTGAAGTTTTAGTTACAGCCTTCGCGTAAGACAAGGCAGCACGAGTGACACTTCTGAGCTTGAACTATGGCGTGCTACGTTCGAATCAGATTGCTGAAAATGTAGAAACGATTCTTTAACTGTTATCCCCCCTGGGGTATCAGATTCATTAAATTTCTTCAATATCCGTGCTGTAGTGACGGTAATGAGTGTTTGACGCAAACTGAGAAAACTCGGAAGTTTTTGTTCTCTAAAGTCAGAGTCAACTGTGACAGCTTTTCTAATTTGTAAGCACTATTGAAAACAAACTTCGAGATCTCCAATTTTGGAATAGTTTTCGTGAACATTTTTAGGGCACCCTGTGCACAAGCAACTAACGCCGCGGGATTGGCAATATCTGTGTTAACGTTACCCGGAAGGTTTGAGAGATGTTCCGTTTTTCACACGAATGATGTCTAAAGCGAGCCTTTATAGACCCTATTCACGCCGACAGGAGGCGCATTCCAAAACGAGGCTCGCTACGATGCTCTGTTAGCTTATCGTCATAGTTCTGTGCTTCAGACCGTGTTGTTCCGCGAACGGCAAGAAAAAATACGGACATGCAACTGTCTGGTTCACAATCTCTACAGACGTTGAGATTCGGAAGCGTTGGGTCGTTGCCGCGACGAAGCAAAATATGTCCGTGTAAAATTTATAAATGTTTTCGAAAAGTTAGATCATATTTTGTCGCATGTCGGTCAGTTGTTCCTAAGCATCATAGTAACAACCGGAGAATGGGCCAGCCAGGCTGTGTTTTCATGACTACGGATTTAGGGGGTGGGGGCCTAAAATTGTATCAGATCCCATTTTGAGTTCGGGTGCGAATTGCTGACTAGCAGGCGCAACCAGGGCGG
>NMRA01000931.1:22391-48709 GCA_002633005.1 Phoronis australis | reverse complement strand
AGTTTAAAGCCTGTACATCAAGCAGCGTCATCTTTGATAATCCTTTTTGGCTGAAACCCATTGTTTTTGTTTCTTTTTCATTAATACTACAACTTAGATTACCAATAACTCATGGTCGAAGAATGGGAAGCTTCGTCACCGCTAGCTTCATTCATTCCAGTTTCAAGTTCGGACGTAGCCGGCTTGACCTACTGCAAGAGGGTTGACGGTTCATTTTTTGATCAGTCAAAACTGTACTCATTCAGGCAACGTCCCGTTCAAAGTGTGTCTCGAATTTGTTTTTACCGAACGAGATAGTTTCTTCGGTTGGGAAAAATTGACAGACCGCTAATGGTCGTCAAGTTAAACTGAATAAATTAGCTTAACACAGCTGGCCATGATGTGCCCAATGGACTGTTTCTCGACTTCTGTGGCCGGTGCCTGTTTCATAAAATCACGTTAAGGCTTTAAAAGTCAGAAAATCTGTCTCCAACTGGAAGCCAAAAAGACATAAATCCGACACGGCAGCTTGAGTCACGGTTCGGGAGCCGACTGAAGGCCAAAACAATCAAAAGAACCAGGAAAACAAGCTTTTGTGCTCATGTTATTTATTGACTCTTCGAAAAGGTGCCCAGGATTGTGTAAAACAATTAATCAACAGACTGAGTTCGGAAGTCAATATAAGCACCGATGAACAAGTTGAAACCATTTTGTAATGGTCCTAAACCTGTAAAGAACCAATCTTGGAGCCTAGCCTCAAACAACGAAAACTTTTAATTCCTAATTTCTAACTGAACAGCTTAATTACGATCTAAATTGGCATTGGTCTATTGGAGTTGGTCTATTTTGGAATCACACGGTTTCTGAACTCTAAAGCACAGTTTCCACTGAGTTGAGATACAGTATACTGTCAGTGATAGTGCGGAAACACGCGGACTGACACAGCCTACGAGGCACACCTTAATTCGTGGGTCGGACTCCGGCCACCTGTCTCAGTCATGCACTTGAGCTATAAAAGCAAATCATCAAATGAAACCGGATATCACGAAAACTAGCGTTTGAAATCCTATTGCATATTTCTACACTGGCAGCAATACAAAACCTTGATTTTATTACAAATTTGCAATTTTGAAGACACAATTGAGAAAAATGTCAAAATTGGTCATGCCTGTCAAAAAAAAATTGGACTGCGTGCAATCTATAGATAGTCGACGGGCACCGTTTCACTAGGGAAAGCAGCGCCGCTAATGAATGGAATGCATATCTCGAAATGTACTACGTTAAATAAAATTTACCTTGGTAGTCCATAATGATACGTCTGTTCGCTGCTCAGTTATTGTGGCTGGTAATGTTTTCAGCGATGTCGAATAGTGTATTTATGTTTCCTGCTCCAATAGATGACCTAGTTTCGGATCACCTAACGAAATCTAAGCTGGGGCACCCAAAGATAAACTGATCAGGCGACGTGAAAATTAATGTGGTCGCTAACGTTAATTTAAAGGTAAATTTCGCTTAATTAAGCTGGTTAAAAACACAAGAACTGAATTAAGCCTATTGCTCTTATAAAATTGGTCTCGTAATGACAGCTCCTATTTCTGTTACTGTACATCGAAACCATCCATCTTACCCAAACAGGGGCGGATCCAGGATTTTGAGATAGTGGGAGGGGGGCGCAGGGCAGAGTATTAGCCAGGAGTTTCCGGACAGACATTCGCACCCCCGAAATGCCAAATGGAATCTGGGAGAATTTTAGGGAGGCATTGTCTCCTCGGCCCCCCTCTTAATCCGGCGGCCTCTGTCAAAATCCAACTGATGCCCGCTCAATGGTGTTACACACCCAGCAGGATTAATTAGGAGCATAATATGGGCACATTATGCAAACGTTTTTGTTAGATTGTAAAAGCCACATTTCTTGTCGGATTTTCAAAATCAAAAACCCAATCCCGTGTACTTTTCACGAAATGTTTAAACATGCAATTTAAAATCTTTCAAAACGAAAACTTAAAAACTTTATTGTCGCCCCCATTGTGTTTTGGTGGGTCTAATTATCTAGAGAACAATAACATTAGCAGCCTGGGGCGCAGCCTCGTCCCCCAGCCTCAAGATGGCGTTGAGGCGGTATAGCCATTTGAGTTCCCACTGCGCGATGATCGTGAGTTGGTCGCAGACGATGTTCACCGCTCGACAAGAGCGGCAAAAGATACCTTCAAAAATTTGAATCTCTGAATACTTAAATACCAGTTCTTGAAGATTCTTGTGATAAATTTGAGTATTTTTTCAAGAAACTAAACAATTAATATCCAAATGTAGAGTTTAACCATATTCACAGGCGTGGTTGTCAGGTTGCTATCATTCGTGATTCGAAAGCAGAAGACAATGTCTTCGTTATTGTTTGAAGTAAAAGGTGCTGGCGTAATTACTGCTGTTTTACTGAAAGCACAAAATAAATTTTCCTGCTTCTGAATTCAAATACATCAGGTGGGGACTAACACTGAATCATCGTGTGTGTCTTTTATATTTCTGTAAAGGCCAGTTGCATGTTTACAAGCCGGAATAAATCTACTTTAACGGTGTTTTTGTATTCCAATATTGCCAAAGTTTCGCTGGCATAACACGACAGTTAGGATACATCATGCCACAATTGAAATGGCGAACGAGTTTCCTCAATAGACTCTGAAAAAGTGTTAGTTACAGCCTTCGCGTAAGACAAGGCAGCACGAGTGCAACAAATGAGCTTGAACTATGGCGTGCTACGTTCGAATCAGATCTAGATTGCTGAAAATGTAGAAACGATTCTTTAACCGTTATCCCCCTTGGGGTATCAGATTCATTAAATTTCTTCAATATCCTTGCTGTAGTGACGGCAATGAGTGTTTGACGCCAACTGAGAAAACTCAGAAGTTTTTGTTCTCTAAAGTCAGAGTCAACTGTGACAGCTTTTCTAATTTGTAAGCACTATTGAAACCAAACTTTAAGATCTCCAATTTTGGAATAGTTTTCGTGAACATTTTTAGGGCACCCTGTGCACAAGCAACTGACGCCGCGGGATTGGCAATATCTGTGTTAACGTTACCCGGAAGGTTTGAGAGATGTTCCGTTTTTCAAACGAATGATGTCTATGGCGAGCTTTTATATAGGAAGTCTACTGGTTACCTATTACTATGTTCACTGAGATGAGTACGGAGATCCAAAACTGAACACAAAAAGTACAGATCAGTTGACGTGTTACGGACAAGGGGAACATTTGACCACAGATTAACCACCGTCTATGTGTATTCCCATTGCATGAGATCTGTGATCTTGCGCGTCGTCATTCAAGTTATCCTGGTTTACTTCCGGTATGTACTGTGACACTTCTACTTCCTGAATCATTGCCAAAATTACTCACGATACCAAGAATTCTGCTAAAGGAAAAAGCTGAACGACTTTTCAATGCTGAAATGCTTTTCTAGGCCTAGATTTGCGAATCTGTTGTCTAAAATTCATCCGATCAACTGGATCAAAGGGGTTTTGAAATAAAGTAAAATAAAGTGTTCACTTTCTTTGGTACAAGTTTCCTGGAAGTATGTTCAGACGGAACCTCTCTGAATGTGGGTTAGCGGTTGCATTTATTTTCGAAATATCCTGTTTTATTACAGAGTGGATTTTATACTCGTACATGATGCCTGCAGGTTCATGAGCATTGGATGTTTTTGTAAATATCGTGACCAGTGCTCACCTGATTTGCGTTCTCGGGGCCACCATATTACATCACGGATGCAGATATACTACGCTTGCCATTCTCCTTCGACGTGACTACCCACAGTTCTCCACAGGTTTTCGCATTGATTTCGCGCGTCAGGCTTCTTCTGAGTGTGAGTGAGATACGTGTACACGTACGCGCCCCCCAGAACTGGTGCGCAAGTTTTTCTCAGGCTCTCGCGTCAGTAACAGCGGAGCGTTCATCTTCAATGCCGGGTCACGGCTCAGTGGCACTCGTCAGTTTTTGATGGTTTGCGGCTGAAAAAAAAACATGTCTTCTCGGCCCCTACCTTTCATTTCCACAAGGTTTGCAAAAGCTAAAAATTATTAAGAATATGATGGGCCCGAACACCCTAAAAACACAAGTCTAATAAAAGAGATTTCAAAGAGAAATTTCGTTTTCCATTTTACTACTACTTCGTGATTGGAGGCAGATACGTAAAATGAGCAAAAGTTCACTACAAAACCACCTTGCCAGTGCATTCGAACTGTCAAAAATATCTGGAATATAAAGCTTGGATGGTGAAGAATTTAGACAATTCGAAGTGTCAGAGAGTTATTGGATTTTCCTGCTGGATTTCAACATCCGATCACTTGTTTGGCACTCTAGCCAATGAGGCACGATTGAGGAGTGAAATGCATACAAAGAAGACAAACAACTTGTGTCCTTTCATTCTGATCTGGCTCAAAGATAAACTTGAGCAAATGTAATTTGTGAGTGGTCTCATCACGCAGTGTAATTAAAAAAATGCCCAGCTGTCGCCGACCACTTTCTAACAAAACTAGAGACGTAAATTAATTCGTGGGTTACAAATATCGTGGAGTGCTCCCCTCAGCTATCCAAATGAAAACAACTTAAGTTTTGATTTTAGTCAGTCTCTTGGCCACACTCGCACGTCACTGTCCTCTATCAACTGAGAGTCGCTGGTCTTCTTATACATGTACATGTTAGGAAAACACAAGAGAACACTTCGCGTGTATTTTCTTATGTCGCATACTGTATATTGGGTATGACAAGGAAGACAAAGGAAGGGTCAAGTGCCTATAAACAACGATTTTTTAATATTTTTTCGAAGGAACTTGCGGTTCAGTATTATTGAGAAATATGTCAACCTTTGCCATGAGAAAGAGTAGATCTTTGGCCACAGAACGCGACCCGTTTCTTCGTAATGTGTTTCCCATAACAACGTTATTATGCTTTTAGAAAGCGGAAATTCCCATACGCGTCTTGCGTTGAGTTTCGCAGACCCAAGACATAGCTTGCATTTGCGCGAAAAATCTTCGCTTATGTAACGAGTGCAACAGATTTTATCCCAGTAATTCATGAATTTTCATTCAACAAATCAGAATTCCAAGCTCACCAACCTGCTTCTTCATTGACCAGCATTTTACTAGGACAGACTAGTTATTAAGCTCATGAGCATTTTCGTGAAACAAGCTAGCGTGATTTGGCGGGGTATTGAAAGATATTGCTTTTTTCATAAGAAACTTGGTTTACGGAACGCTACTTGGGTATATTGTAGAGGTATAGATAGATGGCGCTCTAGTCAAATACAGTTTCGGTCGCATATCAGGTTATACCGGCGTTTCCGAAAGCTCGTCATATTGTCCGGCCCAATGTAATGGTAATGCTATAAACGAGCAAGTATCCATGGTTGTCCTGAAACTAAAAGATGCTATTTATTGGCAAAATGTCACTTTTATGTCACACCTGTACTATGTAGTTAATATAGTCTAGAGTGGGCATGATGAAGAGATGACCAACCAGAGGGCCGTAATTTATGAAGTCACCGAATTCAAAACGCTTGTCGGAATTTCACCTGTGAAGAGCTGGATTTTGTAAGGGTAAAACAAGTTATATTCAAAGCACGTCAGTGCTACTCGTCTGATCTTCAGGGACAAGACGGTGCATTTTTAGGCAAAGATTTCAACTTAACGATGCTTGCATTGCCAAGCTCTAGAACATGTCGTTTTTGATTTACATTTGAAAGCCCGTTAAAGTGCGCGAAAACTCTATCGAGTTTTCCTTTACTGGTAACGCCCTCCTGATATGACGCATGAAATTCCAAGTTGACCAAAATAAGTAAAAACGGGTGATAACGCCAGTTGTGAGACTTCGCGTCCGAGACACAGCAATGCAATGAGACGCCAGATTTCGTATTATCAAACATTGTTGATAGAAAAACTGAATACTAATTGTCGTCACTGAACATTTTTGCTCATTACTTCTGAATTCTGTTTCTCTATCACAATATCTACGACAAGGCTTATATGGAATTTCCGTGCGAGAATTCGAATGTCTAGATGAAAACTAAATCAATCCGTGAAAAGAGTGAAGGTCTTGATTTTTCTTAGTAGTTTCTAGGACTGAATGGCATTTGCACCGTCTTAGTACATTCTTACGGACTAACCTTTCCCGAGACATCGCCAGCTAAATTCTGAAGAGTCTCGCCTTGCTTAGTCTACCTTATGCCAACGAGTGACACTGAGTTTATTGTGCGAAGTTTGAAAGTTTTGTTATGTTTTCTTAAGGAACTGTTTTGATTTAGATTTCGTCACATAACTAACTTGGCGCCAATAATGTCACCCACACGAATTTTGTGTGAGAAATTCCATTATCGTTTTGCGTCGTTTCCTGATTACAACTGATATAGGTACCGTTGCATTTCCGTGTTTGAAATCATGTTTTAATTCATTTTTAAAGCACATACAAGGTTCATCAAGATCCTAAAACAAAGCTTTTGTTTTAAGACTTTTATTTACCAGATATTTTCACACAGGTTCTACACAAATAACTAATCTTAACCAAATCCCGCCTGGCAGACCATCATATGCGCGGGTTCAACAAGAGCCACCTATCGAGCAACACTTAGGAAGTATATTGCTTCTCGCCTCTGACAATGTACTGTGGAAAGTCGCACGTTGGACTTCACCCGATATGACACAAAATCAACAAAACTTCGATATAAAACGTCCATACAACAGATGTCCGACGTTTTCCCAAGTTAATGTAGACGTGACGTCTTGAGTTTAAAGAGCTGGCCGCCAGTTGCTTGGGTCTAGATTTGGTGCACTACACAACCAGCCAGGTCCAGCCAAAAACTCTTTCTAGTGTCGTTTGAACCAACTGCTATATCTCTGGGTTATTTCCATGCCCCAAAATCACATACTAAAAGGAACACGGCGAGAACAGTTTTATAAGCCAGTAAGTGATCTAACTCAAAATCCTTAACGTTTTGCAAAAGGTGGTTTTCTTTCAGCTTCAACACATGCGGATACGTTTGAACGTTGTGTTCACCAAGGTGTCTGTACTCCAGACAAATGACATTGTTAACTGCATTAGGCAGGCCAGGCAATCAAACGGTTACCACGACCACACCTTTACCACAGACAACATATCTCACTACGTACAAGAATCCCTTGCCACAGAGCCTGATTTCAAGCCACTGACTCGAGCACTTTACCATGTGAAAGTGACCGAAGTTCAGAAACTACAGGGCAGTGGCCGTTGTATACCGACATACCAAAACACCGCCATAAGCTATTTGTCTCTAAAAAGGGCTTGTGTGAGACCGAAATACGTAAACCGACGTGGTAGCTGAGTGATAGTAGAGGGTGGCAAGGGTTCCTCATCGTGGTGAGAGTTCTGCGGCACCGGTGAGAAACGGTTTGTCACAGAACAAATTTTAGTCGATGTAGAATACGACAAGGTCACTTCACTTGAAATACGTGTACATCAAAGTTTAACGTGACTTTTTAAATGAAGAATGTTCAAGAATATGGTTATGCTAGAGCATAACAAATGATAGACGATATTAACGCGCAATAGCAATGTCAATTCACAAGCTATAAACAAGTCATGCATATTAATGATTGATTTTCGTTTTTACGTACAATTGAACAGCCCTTATCGACACCAGGGCCAGGGTGTAATCTTTTTATTCGAAGGTCGACTCGAAAACTGAACGATGGCATGCACTCGAATCGTGCAGCGTGACTGATTACATTTCAACACCAGCCAGAATTGAGTCCGGAAATTAGACCCTGGTTCCAGAAGTGAAAAATACGCCAAAACGAAAACAACATAAATATTCAAACAACCTCACATTCCTTAATTAAATAAACAGGTAACAAGAGACACAAAAACAGGTCCAAGTCCAATGTAACATAACTGTAATACATGGGCACAGCATCCCTATATGCAAATACGCGGGTAATAAACATCTAGGGAGGTAAAACACGATGCGGCGTGACTCTGTTGTGATTTCTGCCGTACGAACAAGATTTTGTCAGTCGCAGTTGACGAGTTAGTGTTCAGTCGGAAATGCTAAACTGAACCCCTGTAATATTACAAAAGTGAAACATGATAGATACTGTTCCACAGCCTGCGCTGTCCCATACCAAAAATATACACGTAGGCTCCGTAATGAAAGCGTACGTTGAGGGACGCATTCCACGATGGGTAATTCCTTAGCTCTTTTCTTCACTTCCGCCATGGCAGTGTAAACAGTGATGGCAAATCTCGCACTTGCCGCACTGTTTCGAGATTTCCGCACAAAGACGAACGGCTGGTCCAAGCTTCATCGCTAGCACTCCAACCAGGTGGTCAACGGTCAATAAACGCAAACTTTTCCCGTCGACATGCTGCTTGCTCAATTCCTTTAAAAGAAAATGTTTGAAATAACAATGGGCCTGAAAAGTGGCATTAACATCAAACTGCAATGGGAATTTCGAGTAACAACTGTTCGTCGTATTCTAAATCCGTTAGTTCCGTTTACTCAGTAGTAGATCATTTACCACACCCAAACTTGCTCACTCTGGGCATGCGCAAGTATGCCCTCCTTACAGCTCACGGGGCAGTGTTTTTGTTTGCGGACCTTCAGCAAATTTCTGATCAATACCGTCAAGAAAGAATTAAGACTCGCGCGCACGCTTGAGCTTAGTTATGACAATAAAATAGGCCTACTTTTGCAAAATCAACCGAAGAAAGAACCTTGAAAGACTTTTAACAGAATTAAGTGGCGAATGAGTTGTTCATTTGACACGCTGTCGTGTAAAAAACTTAGGTCGCCAAATGAAAACGAACTTTAGATACAAAAATTGGGAAGAGTATTGTGAGTAAATGCAAATGACCGGAAACAGGGAAATGGCGCTCATTCTTGTCCAGCACGTGTGTAGGCAGAACTATTCAAGGGGGCGGAGGTGTGGAGTACATATGGAGTATGGTCACCCGTGCAAGAAGATAACGATGAAATCCTTATCTCACTAAGTAGTGCCATATCACTTTCGTTTACCGCACTTCCTTGGTAGTCTTATTTCTCGCTCTCGAAGACCAACTTTTTGCGCTCCCTCGTAGCTTGAAATTCCCTGCTGCTCCCCGGGTCGACACCAGTTTTTCATCCCTGGCGGTTGCTACCAATTTAATCCCACAATTCTAACAGTAACTGTATGGCAATGAACAAAAGGGCATGGACTTCTTCCTAGCCAATGCTGCGAAACATGGGCGTGCGTGTAACGAGAAGTAACTCTTCTCAGTCACCAGGTGGCGAGACCGTCTCGTACAAGAGAAAGATCACCAAGAACGAAGGGAGCTTATCTAAACCTTTTTGGAACACACTTCTCATACATCACATTATGTAGTGTATAAGAGGTTTGTTTTGAAACATCAAGATAAGCTCACGTGTCTAAAACTGCCAGACGGCATGTCGTGGAAATCGGACACATTTCGTAAATACGCCCAAAATTAATTCGACAAAGGGACAATTTGCAAGAAAGGGAAGCTGACGTTATAGAGATCAAAAACGGTCGCTTGGCATTGCTTTTGATGTTCGATATTACAAGATAATGTCATCCTTTTTTCGCCGGGAAGTACCACATCTGGTTACATGTGGAGATAATCTGACCGGATCTAAGTAAGATAACATGCTAGCGTTGGGTTTCAAAGTTAATTGCTTTTTCCAGGCTGCACAATCTAGACTCTCGTATTTATCGGCGGATACAGTGGGGTTGTTAACGTATGACGTAATGTGGAAGCAAAATAAATAAAACACCAACGATACGAACACGTTATTCTCACCTGAACGATCTGGTCATCGCCACATATTTTCAAAACAAATCTTTTCACGTCATCTATCGTCCAATTGTCCATTGCGTAGTTAACAGTTCCACTCGAACATTCCGTTCCTGTACTACTGGGCCCATTGTCACCCTTATCAAAAGGCTTTTTAATAACTTCAAGTTCATTCCCATTGATTTGCGTGTTACTGTCATTTGCAGACGAGTGGGGTTTTGTAGCTGCCTTCCCAATAATGTTCAATCCTTGCAAAGATGGTATTTTTAGCGGATACCAATCATTTGGGGACGGCGGCGAAACCAACAATGACTGACATCTATCGGCTGTTTTAAACTCAGTGTACTGGTGTGGCGAATCTAGTCGCACATCGTCAGTCCTCGAAGACCCGTCTTCTGACGAAAAACTGTCGGAACGTGTTGCTCTTTGGCATTTGCCATCGTTCATATGTTCATACCTTTGTTTCTTTAGGCTTAAATCTAAAGGCACGACATCGTCGTGCGGTCGCTTGAGAAGACTTCTGTCCATCCATGAAGGTGAAACAGGGCGCTTCCAAGGACTTTTATGAGGAGGTCTGAAATGACATGAAAGAAAAAAACCAATCAAATATTTTTCAGTATATAAACCTTTCAGGATAGGCGAATACATATACGAAACGTACCGAGAGTGGCGTCCATGCAGTAATATCCCACGAAACATTATTACGCGTATCGACCGAGACCGAGGTTCGAGGTCGATACCCGGAATAATGTCGAGTGGGATATCACTTCATGTACGCCAATCGAGGTGCGTTTTGTATTTATCCCATACGCTTCGAATTCTTAAGTTTCTATCATTTTTTCTGCAGATTTTTTAAATACTTCACTCCGACTGTTCACGTGGCGGATCACATCCTATATGTATGTACTTGCGCGTGAGTTGCAAGTTTTCTCTAGCAAAAGAAACAGTTTTAAATGTGTCGATTTATTACTTGAAAAGAGATATCAAAGATGCAAACAACGCTAACTTTGCACTGAACTTCTAACATCTCCTGAAAATAGTTAAATAACAACAATATTTGATATAGTAGTTACCGTGGAATTGAGGCCTGAGTTGCAGACGATACAATATTTAGCAAATGAAAGCTGAGGCAGAACTGTCATATAATTAACAGTCCTGTTCCAAATGTTACCACTGAGACCTGGTTGCATGTTGGGTGTTAGTTACACTGCTACAATTGTATTACTTAAACTATTTTCCGAAAGTTTCGTGATCGAACCGGCTAACGACGTCGAGTCGACATTGACCTACCTTTTGAACTTTCCATGTCAGAGGTTACTGTTGAAGTAGTGCGGGGGGGTGAATACGGAAATCTTTATTACATGGCCGTATTTCCCTCGACAGATTCAACGCGTATGGGATAAATATAAAATCTCGTACCCAAAAAGAGTCGATATTGGCGACCTGATCTCAAACTGATTCTGTCACAAGGTATTGTGCCTTTTGTTGTTCATATGCAGTGAGGGATTCGCATAAAGCGTGCCGTCACTGCTGCCCTGTTGAAGGCAAACCCCGTCTTCGAACGGCGCCTGTTTAGTAAACCTAACTGACCTATAAAAACGTCTTAAGAACAAGGATAACGTTCTTGGGTGGTCAATCTCGCTCATAAGATTGTAATTCTCCAGGATTTGCCATGTTACGAACCTTTTTCTCGGAGCACTCAACTTGTTGAAGCCGGCCGTCCAGTTGAGCTGTTCTATAGTAGGAGTATACACAAGGTTCGGAGATGTAGACGGACTTCGTCGCATGTCTGAAAACATTAACCGCAAACATGAAGAAATACATAACAGGAATTCCTGAAATTTGCCTCAAAAATATCAATCTTGTAAGCCTATAGTAAAAAATTACGAATATAAATCCACAAAACAGTAAGTCGATGTCGAATTTCTTAACTGACTCCTGACAAAAACTTTTACCGTGCATGCTCGTATTTAGGTTACTGAGCTTGAAAATGCCTCACAGAAATGCTTCACATATAGGCGCATGGTCATTTGTAAACACAGTCAGTTATCAGCGCTTGCATACGTGACCAAAGAGGGTGTTATTCGTGTCCATTTCCAATATTTTTCATTTACTGGTTAGATTGAAACTGAATTCAAGGCATCGTCTTCCGTGTTGTAATGGATTAGACAATGTCCACTAGCATGAGAGAATGTGCTTCTCAGTTTTACTCCAGCGTTTCACATATAGGCACATGCGCTTAGTTCTGGACACAGGTGCATATCTTCACTCTTCACAAATACATGTAAGCGCATGCACTTCAGTACGTGCACACATATATCACACGTTCGTAATTATTAACGGCCCTACCGCAGCCAGGCAGTTCTCAGTGAAATCTCGAACTACTAAGTGGGGACCAAAAGCGATGTACAATCTGATTAAGAACTCAGTGGGCAGTGTCGCCCTCAAGGGATATTTTGGTGAAAACCTGTCCGCAGTCCGTACCATCAAAATGTTGATAGACGAGCTCGAACGCACAAAGAACGAATGTGACTACCTTGAATAGCAACACTGGAGAATGTGCACGAAGCTTAAAAATTATAAGTCTGAAGAGATTTTTAGAGTTTGAAATTAAGCCCGCAGAAATGAGAATTTAAAATGCGGGAGGGATGGTTTTCTGCTCTCGGCGAGTTAATAAATGTCACATGCATGAGACTATGAACCAAGTATAAAGATAACGCGTAAATATTGTCTGGTGACGCACATGTGGTTGATATTCAGCTGACTTAGTTTTGTCGTCGGCGGAAGTTGGACTTTCGCCAACAAACAATATCGCAAATATCTGAGTGGCCTAAGATGAACAGAAATAAGAATTAAACATTTTTCGTCTTCGCACTAGCTCTTGAAGAAAGCCCTCCAATAAATCAGCGTAACACTGACGTTGACATCAACAACAGCAGTTCAAACTTTATGAAAGAATTATCGTTCTGTGCGAGGTTGGTTTCACCAGTCAACTTCTGGGATTATGGGACATTTTTACCTTGGAAGCGAACTTGTGCGGAATATTCGACTCGGTCACGGACACCATCCGATTGCTCGACTCGATCAAAGTTTTCTTTCTCACGAGAGGTACGGAGAGTTTCAATGATTCTCGACAATTTTCCAGTCCTTGAAATAGAGGAAATGTATTTCAGGAAAACAGTTTTTCAACGCCACATTATGAACCAAGCATTACGTAAATGTTGCTACAATGACATTAGAACACCGTAGCTTAAATTAGAGTAGACTCAAACACCTACTCGCACAAATGCACACGTACACAATTAGCTCAATATGACGCCGGCGCAAACTAACCTTGCTGGAAACGTTAAAAGAAATTTTCACATATTGGAGAAATAATAACTTGAGGGAACATGATGTGTACTACCAGACTTACACATCTGATTGAGCGCTAGTGAGCGTATATATAAGCAACGTTTCAAACAATGAAAGATCGTCTTTGAAACACTATATAATCCATGAGATAAAACATTCAGACATCGTTCCATATTTCAGAAACAAAAGCACCTTCGTTGTGCATTGTTAAAGGAAGTTACGGGAAATCTAGTCAGGAGGAAACATAGCTAGACAAATATGCGTTTGGTACGACTGTTTACCTTTGCGCGTGATTCTTTTGCGGTGACGGCATCGTCGTGTCAGAATCCTTTTCTTCCTTGTCGCTAGATGCCGCGTCTGATGCCACAATCGGCTCGTTGGTTGGGAAAACGACGTCATACCGGAACTCTTTGTGTGTATCGCGTTTTCCAGTGGATCGAGTTTTACCCTGTAGGCACGAGTAAAACGTGATATCAATAAGCCAAGTAAAGATTTTTCAATGAGCAAACCTGAAACTATTGGATCCTCGTAATAGCAGTCTCGTTTATTAAAGCCGTCTTAGTCAGAAGGACGAACCCGTGAATAGTCAAATCAAACACAGCCATTCGTTGGAATACTGTAGGAATTCTCTAACAGCGTTACCATTTTTTTATCCAAAGAATGGCTGTTCTTGGCTGTATTGGTATTTTGCATAATTGGTTTTACAAAAAACATTTTCTTGAGGAGTTGTTGGGGGGAGGGGTGGTTGGCGACGCATTGCCCTTTACCGGAAAGTTACAAAGCCGGAGGAAACTAACTCTTGCTTTAGACTATTTACCGGTATAAAATTGATGTCATCTTGTTCCTTGCTCAAATGAGAAATGATTCCAGTGCTTCCACAGAGCTGACATTTCATTATTGCTGGAGACCATGCACAAATTGACAAGGACACGAAGTGACATTAGCCAACTCGACTGCTGATCCTAGTCTCAAGCAGGAACAAAACCGTTAGATCTTTCTCAGCCCACTCAGAAATCAAATCTAGTTAGACTAAGCAACAATTTGAGACCGATCTTACAACGATATAGGTGATTTATTTTTACAGCCGTTTTTATTTCTAGCGAGTGTGTGAATGAAAAACGGTATTCAACGCGCATTATCGGTTTTACAGCCGAAAGCACATTTTGGGATGTACTTCTTGAAGTTGTTAGCTTTGACCAGAGCTGTAAAACAACAGAAATCCGCTGTGTTTTTGTGATTTCATTACAAATTACCAATTCTTACGGTTGTCTGCTAGACATAGGCTGAAGTCGAGGCCGATCACATTTCCAGTTAACTACGCTTAAAATGCTCTGCCAATAGCGAGTGGGATTTAAATCCACTGAGTGTTTGGCTGTGGACGCAGGGGGTTTCCAGGTTCGATTATGTACTGAGATTAACCTCAGATAATCACTTTCTTTCGTTTTTATTGTCCCATTATTAAATTATTAAAATGCTTTTTTATTTAAGGAAATCTTTTCAAATAAATTACAATAGATAGTTATGAAAAGTACACTGATAAAGCTGTGTATTGGAGCTTTACCTAAAATTTTATGTTCGACAAGACAAAAGACGACGTCTGTCGATTAATCGATGTTTCCAATAATTGGATGATCAAATGTTTGATGTGTTCTCAGGCGAAAAATGATACATCAGTTGTTTGCCGTTTTTGTAAATCGACATACAAAATCGATTTATAAGTCTTCAAATGCCGAAACCAAGCCGCGAACATTTCAATCCATACTTCGCCAGCATGTTTCAACTCAATCTCAAAAAATTGACAGATACGGTTAACTTAGCCAACAGCGAAAGTCCCTTCACTACAAAGTCAACCAAATATAAGCTTTCCAATTTTGTGGTTATCAACTGCACACGATTTTACAGATGATTTACTTTAATCATTTTATCATCCACCGCTAACAAAAATGACGTTTAGTTATAGTGATAACAGTCACGAAATGTCGCCGTTTGAAATTGCCATTACTTCCGGTTTTACTCCGAGTTGTTTATGACTGTTCAGTTGCCATTATTGTCTAATTATACCGGATCACGAAAGTTCCATTAAAAACAGAAGTAAGGCAACCATTTGTAGAATTCATTTAAAACCGATGCCACCCGTTATTAAACGATTCGCATACGTGCGCTGTGATCTACGACTAACATCGCGACACCACCTCATGTTTATCATTAGAAATAAAATTCTCAAGTCTGTCGTCAAAAACGGAAAACGCGTGATTGATAAATAAAATCGGAAAGGAGTGAACACGCATTCTATACACGTTGGCAAAAGTGGCGCGCCGCTTCGATTCGATGTGTCAGTTTCGTGAGCCCAATATAGAACTCTTTAAGTATGAGTATAGTGACTGAAATATTATTCATCATCCGACTAGAAGTAGATTAAATGTTATTAAAAAACCCAATACTGAGCTAATTACGTGAAGTCAAAATTGCAAACTTCAAACTAAAACAAATCAAGTCATCGAGGATAAATATTCCCTTAGAAGCAATCAGTGAACTCCACTTGGTCCATGTTTTTTTATCACGCGTAAACAGGAAGTCTAAATCGCCGTATTAAAAACAAAACGTGAGTTCCAACCCAGTGGTGTTCAAAGATGTCGTTGATACGGCCATTCTTCACGCACACACTTGAGAACTCACCGAGGAGATAAAATTCGACAAACGTCGGTGGGCGACTATCGTTTTCTTATCACAGAACAATGTCCGTATAGTCACATTTCTGCGGGCTAATCTATTACGACTGGCGTCGGCGTATTGTTACACGGTATTGTTTCGTAGGCTAACGCGATAAGATAATCGATGAAGCATTTACGGATTACGAAGGAAATGTAGCGATTGCTTATCCAGACCCATCTGGCGAAGCGCACGGTTAATGCTATTTAGACAAACGGCCATGATTTTAATAATAAGTAAGCAAATAATTGAAATGAGCTGTTACACGTCATCGTCACGTGACGAGAATTCCGTCGGTGAGGGATTAGCGGTAATTTTTATTACGGCCGGTCAGGAAATGAGCTGAACATTTTTTCGTGATCAAGCGCAAAATCGGAAATTTGGTTTCCGTGATCACAACGAGTTGCCGATCTGTCTCACATACTCTCGCAATTGATTTATCTGCAACTTACGAATCAGGAAGCACGAAGACGTAGCGCGAATTGGTTTAAACCGGAAATTAGGTGGTCATGATTTCGTGTACTATCGCTCTCACCAAAATACGATGATTTTCAACAGTGATTTCTTCTCACCGTTCTCAATTGTAATGACGTATACAATCACATTTTTTGGAATGTGCGCATAACTTTTGGGGCTTTCGTGTACTTGACATCATTCGAACTATGTATGAAAGCAATGGGGTACCTTAAATCCACCAGGTGGCACTAGCAAGATAACGAACGGCCCTTCCCATGCATTCAGGTAGTGACGTAAGACAGCTCAAAAACGCTCTCATGCTGACGAACTGCTTTGGTGGAGACACTGTACAGGTACATGAACTAGCTATGTCGAGAGGAGGCAGCATCCATGTTAGACCTATAGCTGCGGTCAGTTTGCACATCCGTTTGGCAAGACTTTTTGTGAGCTTGTTCAGAAAAGTCCACTAGCTCGGCTGTACATGTAAATTACCTTGTTTCAAAATGGCGGTCCCCTGCTTTGCAATGCCTTACAATGGCTGATCAACCAGTTGCAATTTCAAGCAGCCCTCAAACAATGCACCATTGCATAGTATCGGCCTATTTGATGGCAGCATTTTTAGGACATATTTATTTATACTAATCAGTAATAAGTTTGGTTTCGAAATCTAGTTTTGGCTTGTGCAGAGCATTGACAGGCAAGTGGTGGTTTGGGGCTAAAAAGTGCCAATTTTGCGTTTTTGTCAAGTATTTTCTGCGCCTAGATTCAATTTCAAGGAGCAAAAATATAAGATAGAATAAAGTTAGTGAAAACCGCTCAGGGCCTTAATCGGAGAGGTGACTGTCAACAAATATTCTAGCACTAATTCGTCTCAAGTTGTTCCCCTTACTCAGATAATAAGGAATTTTTGACTTTACAAGAAACTGGCAGTTGGTTATTCCTCGAGATAATGTCACGCCGTGACAGGTCAACTTAAGAGTCTGGTGTCTAGCAAAAAGCAGCGGTCAGTTCTTTCCAAGCACAAAAAACCTCTTTTGACTACGGAAAATGTTGAGACCAATTTCATAACGGTAAGTTATCTTAGGCGGGCTTACAACCGTTTTAAGTAACTAAGAGAAACGTTGGTGAACCAGCATTCGCACTGGTGTAGCTGAATCCTGAGTGCCTTAAGATTTTCTGCAATTCTTCATAAGGAAAGCCGCGGAGATCAATACGGACCTATTGATCGCGGCGAAATACCATTTAACTTCGGGCGGACAGATGGTTGGTTGGCCAGGGTAAATTTCTTTATTGAAAGTATCTACTCGTACGGTCTGTCGATAGATCATTTTGCGACGACTCTCTTCAAATCTATCGATCGCAAGTTAATTAACGCCGAACAATAGAGATATTTTATCGCGCCGCAAATTCCGTTATTGGTGCTACGACCGACAGTTGCAGCGAAGTTTGTTTTTGCAGGGTGCAAGACAAAAGAGGTCGATAATCATAACAGCGGCGTGTTCGGATATTATCGATTTGGCCTATTGCAAATTAATTGAAATATTTATCCGTAAAGCGCAGAAAATTAATTAGCAGAGGATAAGATCGCGAACAATTTCACGGCGTGTGCGACCGTTAATCGATTTCAGCTTTCAGTTTTGTAATCTGTAATAACGGCTCGTCAGCATCACCTTCAATATCTGCCAAGAAACCGGAAATCGGAAGAAAATGGCTCCGAGAGAAGACAGATGGACAGCAAGGCGATAGAACTGCTTACAATAAATAACGAGTTAACGAATAATCACTTTTGGTAGTTTTTACTAAATAGATATAATAAAAACGAAATACAACTATGTGTAGCTCCCTTGTAGCCTAAATTAACCCAACGGAAATCAAGGATTATTTGAGTTCAACCGGATGAAACGATAAAAATTGAACTATAAAGAAAATAGGTCAACTGACGGCAAAAATTTATTGATGGACTGAGCACATTTCATGTAATCCTCTGGCGATTTTACATAGGATCGACGAATGGAATCTACGTAATGTGTACGAAGCTTCTGACAACACCTGCCGCACTTGGCAGTCACGGACTCCGATCGCCAAAGAAAACAATACCCTGTGCTACGGCATTCAGCCACGCAAGTCTAACGAGACAAAGAAGAATGGAAACTGCGGATTATTTGACGAAGGATGTAATAATTATACAAGCCAATGACGTTGAAAGCGAACGGCATTTGCGCAATCCTATCAGGAATCCGGATTAAGGTGAAAAATAATCCACGTTATCGCCAACATGTTATCAATTACCGGCTCATTTAAATACGGATGAGGACGACATCGTAGTAGCAGTCGTACGAACAGATTTTGGTCAAATTATTCGTATACAACACTGCAACAACACGAAATCTCTATGATGATGCATGCCAAGAGGGACACAATCCAAAAATCCGAGAGAAGCGTGAACGAGTCACCCTGTCGCGTTTCGCGGGTTACATTTACAATGTGCTCTTTAGTCCATCCAGATTTTTAGCAGGAGAGTTACCTTTCCACTTCGCCAGGGGGAGGGATTCCTACAGCACTCCACGTATTCATCGTCTTGAAATGTTATTTAGGAAATCACAAATTAGGACATTGTTTATTCTGATTTGTTTACATTATGTGACCCTTTGATTTGAAATTTTCTTTGCGACCTATATCTGAACGCGAGGTAACAAAATCTGTGGGTCGTACCCGTACTCCCCAGGGAATACAAGCAGGAACAGCACTCATGGGCAAGTCGACGCAAGAGACGGGACCAAGCTTTCACGACCAATTACAGTCGTATTGGGAACAGTTTATTCCGCAACACACGTCCGGGACACGCATACAAAACCTTGCGTTAGGAAATTAGCATACTTATCGAAGCAATTATTACCATTTCAAAGTGCCGTGCCAAAAGCTATTCACATTTGACACTTCCAGTCACGTCGTCGTAACGAAATAGCTTCTTATGACGTCAGTTAGTAAATCGTCCCGAGAAGCCATAAATCGCAACGAAATAACGAATACAGGAGAACGGCTGAACCATGAAGGCGCAGTAAAAGCTCTGTTTTTCGAATAACGTCAGATCGCAACATCCGTAAGTGCTCAAGCATTAGAATGAGACAATAGAAAGGCTAGGTATTAAAATTAAAATTTTGGCACCAAGTGTATGTCTTTGAATGATGTATCGGAAAACGGATTTCAACTCATCGGAATCTTGCAATAAATTCACTGCTCAAAACGAATGTAACCCGGTGATATCACGCTGGTAGGACGGCGGGAAATTTTAGCATTACATTTAAGAGCGATCAAGCAGCCCTCATTACAAGCACACGTTTTGCGCATTTCGCTAATCAGTTATAAAAATATGCGCCGAAGTTCGTAGCTGAGCGCGATGAGTAAGCGATAAGGAAAATGTCACTTGAGTAAAGTCTCGTAGCGAGATGGAATTCGCATTGTGAAGGCGTTGGGTGGAAACAGGGACTAAAAAGGTTAACATAAACGTAGAATCATATACATGTTTCGTCCGTGCGTCATATCAAGTACAATACAGCAAATGAGAAAAAAGCACACTTTACATGCAGGACAAGGCGGACAATGGTATCTTGACGTTGTTTGCTTTGATCTTCCGTCTCTCTTTCAGTAGATTTTTTCGTCGGTGTAACTAACCACAGTCGACCCTAAGTTACCGGTGTTTATAGTACTCATTGTTACAGACTGTCCTTTTTTAGAATTTACTCTTCTCCACCATATACCAACGCATTTGGAAAGAAAACATTGAACGCTGTGACGTCATTACTGACGCCAAGTCACGCGCCCAGGATCGCCAATCGACTGAGTGTTACACATCCTTCATTTAGTCACTAAGCAACATAGTTGATGGACTCGTGACGAAAACCGATTCACTACAAAATGGACCTAGGCGGGAATTGGGGGATGGGGGGTGCTTACGAGTGGAACGCAAGTAGCGCCTACTTCTTTGCACTGAACGCGGCATTAGTACGACTCGTAAGGAAGCTAATGATTAGAACTATTTCATGGATACGAAAGAAAAATTGTATACGCAGAAGAACTTGTCAGCAACATCCTAAGAAAAAGATGTTATTTTGACTGAGAGAAACGTATGGCGAGCGACAAAATTTGAGGCTGATCCACTTCGTATAAACCGTGGGTACACCGCCAATCCGTTAACAGGAAAACTAAATCGCGGCGCAAGAGTCGTAATAAATAGATAATTACGGAGACAGCATTAACGATCGAAAACTATTTTATGTGGATTCATGAAATGGGTACAAGTACCGCGGAGGCACGTAATTTGTGTTTAAGAAATAACGCGCGCGGTGAGATATCGATGTTTTAATAATATCACGATTAACATTAACCCAAGCATATAAAATTAGATCTTGAAAACGTGACCGGAGAATAAACAGGATCGGACTGGTGAAAGAAAACAAACTAAATCGCGCCGACACAAGGCGATAACTCCGCCCCGTAACATGCAGCGCCGGCAGCCAGTCAGTCTCGATATCCGATTACACTTTTTTGTCTGGAATTTACGGAGACCTTTTATCCTCATTATTATCCATATAACAACCATCAAAATAAAATAACTTCTGGCAAAGCATGTGTCGCCCGTTTTCTAGTCAACCGATCCACTTTTCTTCGGCGATGTCTAAATTTGCAGTCCATAATCGTTTATGAAATTTAAAAGCATTACATGATGACGTGTTAAGAACGAAACAGCGTGCACTGACCAGAAAAGGTTTACGGGCTTGCCGGAATCATGCTCGTGAGTATGGCGAAACAAACTTAATCCCAATACGTCTATGAATAATGGAAGGGAAAACAAGAATACATATATCACAATTCAAAGATTTGTGCAAACTAACTTGCGCATTGCTATAAGTCAGCTTTCTTACTACACCTAAAATGACAGTGAATAAAATAAAAAACAGGACACATTAAACAGCCGCCAGCCGGACCCGTCAACAAGAACCGCAGAGGATCAAAAAAAGTTAAAACTCGACATATAGGCTCTGGATTTGAAATGAAATAAATAAAAAATAGCTGTTTCAATGGTAGGACTAATCCTAATTAACGCCTACACCACTCGACGCACAAGTGGGGTTTATCAAACCAATAACCAAGAAAAGAAAGTATTGAACCATGAAGATCCGGCTGCCTAGCGAAGTGTACACCCTTGGCCTTGTGCCCTTACCATATGCCCGTTGGTTTTACACCCCACACAATCGCAGACAGTCGGGTGGACACACAGCAAGCCTTTAGATAACAATAGTTTGATGCTCTTCCCGTGGTGACGGATGGAACGTTTCCAGTCTTTAGCTGTCTCCCTTCCGCTCACGTACTGAAACTCGTTGGGAGTTAAAAAACTGTTTCCGAAGTATATGCACGGTCCACGGCTTCCCTGGCACAGTCTTGATAAATACAAGAGTCCCTTGTTTTCCCCACACTCAACTTCTAAAATAACTTCGCCGTGCTTGTAAATTGGTTTGAGATAGGTATCCGAGCAGGCAGATGAACCGTTGATCCAGGCGCCCGTTTTGACGCGACCCCCGTGAACTGGCGCACTCGCACAGACCTCCATCCTTCTCCGTCGATGTCGTCTCACTGATAGGTCAAACTGGCAGTTTCCGCTAATGACATCGACCCGGACGTCGGATTAAGTCCACAAATCGTGACTAGCCGATATATTGATATAAATAACAGCGGACCCGAACAAAGAGTCGCACCGAACGCTTCCTCTTCGATAAAAGTTTGAGACCGAGACGCGACACAAACGCGCATTGAATCGGCCTAATTGATTAATATTGGTTTTGTGAACGAACCGACGATAACTCTCCGTAAATTACATTACCACATTCAACGACCGTGTCTGTCTATCGCTGACGCTTACAATTTCAACACCCATTGACGTCACAACAACAAATCCCAGGGAGAACGCGCTAGAATTTTGTAAACGTTTTCACGATCGCTTGACAACAATGAGAATAAAACGAACCATCAAGACCCCCTTTAATCGCCCGTAAATTTTATAGCTTTTCTTAACAGCGCACGGCACTAATTAAAGATTGATTATGAGGAATTTTGTAGCTACGAGCCGCACGCAATCTCTGCCGCTGAAAGTTATGTTTAATGCATGCAAGGAATTACTCGCTCAAGATTGTTTACGACACTTATGCGCAAGCGGAAACATACCCGTGTCGGCACGAACGCAATTTTTGTTTTATCACACAAGTGCGAGCCGACGACTGCTAATAAATATCGTAAATGATATGTGCCGCCATTACGTAGTCGACACACGACGTGTCGTTCACGGCTTCGCCCTGTGGGCATGAACGAAATCAATGAAATGCGTGAGACGCTGGTAGCCACGCAGGATTTATCGAGTTCAAGTTTATTTCCAATCGTTCATGATGTTTAGTGAAGGACTCGGCAAGGTCAGAACTGCGTATAAGAGCTTTCGTGTCAATTTTAAACCACTTTTGTCTAATGCAAATCTGATATTTATTTGATTGCGAAGTTCACCGGATGTACCATAAATATAAGCAGAGTGGCGACAAACGGTTTACATTCTTTTTATTCATATAGTGTGGCAACAGAAAAGGAGCATAAGGCAGGGGCTCGTGCGAAACGTGCCTTGGATAAAATTGATATTTTTTCGTTGAAATGAAAGATCATAGCACATAGCAGAGAACAGTAACCATCTTCAAAATTAAGAACAAATCTGCCAATCTTCATTCTTGAATATAAGCAAAGTAAACCTTGTTGGAACCATCCATTTTCCACGCCTTGCAGACGTTTGACCACGAAGTAGTGTCCCGAGTCCCCCCGACGGGTAAATTGGCACCAGAACGAATTAAAGTAAAATAAAACATAGGCATGAAAATACTTCGCATAGCTTTCCAAAAACATACACGTGTTATAAAAGGTCAACCTATACATTTTTCCCCTTATTGTTCATTTTTTCCCCTTATTGTTCACTTTCTGTCGTTGACGTTCCGTCGACGATGTTTCAAGTACTCTCTCCCCGAACATTACTGTCATACACAAAATCGGAAAATGTACAAATTTTCACAGCCTCGTATAGTTTAGAGCATCAATTGTGTATCCATAGGGAAATTTCTTTCAAATACAAGAATAGTACTAAAAAGTTTACCTAGCAACCGGTATTGAACATGAGAGGCTGGGGGCGGGCTATCCACCCTAGATACACGAACTTTTACGGGCATACATGAAGGAAACGCAATTATGTTTTTGACAAGTCGATCATGAAATAGCCTACGGCTAGGGCTGTACAAAAAGTTTCAGAGCAGGCCAAAATCAGATTAAAACTTTCTCTGAAAGGTTTTGTCAATCTGAGGATTATTCACCCTTTGCTGAAAGTGCACTATTACCTTACGTCATCGGAAGGGGTGCCATGCAATTTTGGTGTGCGATTTCACAATTTATTTGCAAATTCTGTTGCATAGGCTGTCCCATTTACGGAAGAAATAACCACCAGTAAGAACTCGCGCATTTCAGATGCACGAATTTTCGTGCAGGTCGCGCGGATTTTTTGATGACAACGTCGCGCCATTTCGACTCGTGTTCAGCCCTTCGACGGAGTGGCCCTCGCTATCACGAGAGCGTCATGCGTCAGCGAAACAAAAACAATATGGTCGATTCCGCTAGCGATTAGTCACGAAACCTGCTAAAGATAATTAACCGATTATTTGTCTTAAATGTCCCGTTTCCGATGACAATTTATACGTGGCGGACGGAGATAACATGGTTTCGAATGAACTTACACGATAACGCTGGCGTGTCGTTACACCTACATGTACGTCTGTATTCGGTGGAACTGAAACAATATTTTATAACAGTTTCGAACTGAGCTCTCTCGGACACGTAATTTTACAGGATGCTGAATAATGAAACGGCGGTTTCGTAAAATATCGATACTGTACACCGCCAACATCCGAAAGTACTTCAGGTTATCGACAGTATCTCAATCTAAAATCGTATCATTTACTTTTACCATTCCTACGCCATAAGCATTGAAGGCAGTCACTTGGTGACGAGATGTTTTCACTTTTTATTCTTTATTCAGTGATTAGAAAGCGTTCGTTTGACGGCCACAAGGCAGGGCTGCAGGGGTGCAGAGGCTTTAGTTGAACCGCTTTTGATTTATGACTTGCAAAAGAGGGTTGTCTCCGCCCGCGGCAAAACAGAACGGAATGATTGTTGAGTACAGAAAGCGTTTCAAGAAAGATTAGTTGTATTTTTCAGTTAGCCCACTGGCTCGGTTGAGATTTTTCACGCGAGGGGCGTCTGTTTATTTATGCTCAAAATTTAAGGTCAGGCAGGACCATACAAAAATATTCAAAATTTAACTAACTTCGGATCATGAAACTTTCAATGAGATATGCTTTATGCTCTGTTCTCCAATTCGGTTTTTCAAGTGTTCCACATTTACATGAGGGGCTATAAAATAGGACTTTTTTCACGAAAAAAATCTAAAGTTACTTAAAACGAAAGGGATGCGAGATTTTAGAAACAGGTTTTTTTGAGATTTTTAATTTTAAATAAACTTTGGTTATGTTATTGATACCGTTGTTTTGCAATCAATGCAAATTTTTATTTTGCTAATTTTTAATGAAATACATGATGACGTGACCAAATTAAAAATGAAAGCGCTCCGAGTAGCGACACTTGGCGAAATTAACCAAAAAGATGGCGATAAAGATGACGACGAAGATGACGAATATGCCGACGATGGTGGCAAGCATGAACAATAGAAGTAATAATAACATACACATGACGAACGTAGAAGTCCGAAATCAGTAAGAAATAGGCTACAGTCTTGAGCGACACTTGGCGAAATTAACTGAAAAGACAAGGACGGAGATGATGACAAAGATGACGAATATGATGATGGTGGTGGCGATGATGAACAAACATCATGACATTCATATGACGAAATTAAATATAAAATTCCACTGGCTTCCTACTTTCTGACATATTTAGCTGAATACGCAGACTTGTTCCCAAAGTTGTGCACAACCTTAAGTTATATTAGCACCTTATTGTCTATGAATTTAGCTAAATATGAACAAAACTACAGACTTTAACTCAATAAAAACACATATTTCCTGCACGTAGACAACATTTATAATTAGATTGCTGACTGAAGAAGATCGCTTTGGTAGCAAAGCAACGACATCATCAAGATAACCTGATCAATGTTATGTGATATCGAATGTTCAAGATGATATGAAATCTTGAAAACGCTGTTACAGTTTTCGAAAAATATTTCGTTTTCGTTTTATGCAAATTTATGTTTTTCGTGAGCGAAAATCATAGAAGTCTTAATGTTGATAGTCCCTCATGCAAACGTGAAACATTTTAAAAACCGAACTCCTGACAGTGGTTAGTTTAGGGATCACTAGTGTATAAGGCATAGTATCTGAAAGTTTCATAAATCCTATCAGCCGCTTCAGAGCTAGGGTGTTTCTAAATTAGCTAAATTCAAGATTCTTATGCAACTTTAAAGCGGCATGTCGCCCTGTTTAATTGAAAAACGAAAAACGTATTAGGCTTCATGTTAAATGGTTTCACAGTACTCCTCACCGTTACTTACAAGAATCTCGAAACCATTAGCGACTTAAAAAACGCTTCAGAGTTTATTGAGATTGGCAGACCCAAAAATTCAAAAATGATGTGTGCATGCATAGCCTGTTGTGTCGGAATTAGAATCTCATCATGGTGTATAAGAATGAAAAGCTTATGCTTTTCTTGTTTTACCAGCTAACCAAGGCAGCTTCAATCAGCATTGCGTTTAACGGCTATAAACCCACCTTCCGCCACAAAACCTAACATTTGATTTGGACCATTTGCCATTGTGAACCTGTTTTCTAATTGTGTCTCCTATGATTTACAAACATGGAAAAGACTCGTTATTGCTTCAGACCAGACTCTATTAGGTGGCTTATCACGGCGGGTTATT
>NMRA01000931.1:0-22330 GCA_002633005.1 Phoronis australis | reverse complement strand
TTACGGAAGAAATAACCACCAGTAAGAACTCGCGCATTTCAGATGCACGAATTTTCGTGCAGGTCGCGCGGATTTTTTGATGACAACGTCGCGCCATTTCGACTCGTGTTCAGCCCTTCGACGGAGTGGCCCTCGCTATCACGAGAGCGTCATGCGTCAGCGAAACAAAAACAATATGGTCGATTCCGCTAGCGATTAGTCACGAAACCTGCTAAAGATAATTAACCGATTATTTGTCTTAAATGTCCCGTTTCCGATGACAATTTATACGTGGCGGACGGAGATAACATGGTTTCGAATGAACTTACACGATAACGCTGGCGTGTCGTTACACCTACATGTACGTCTGTATTCGGTGGAACTGAAACAATATTTTAAAACAGTTTCGAACTGAGCTCTCTCGGACACGTAATTTTATAGGATGCTGAATAATGAAACGGCGGTTTCGTAAAATATCGATACTGTACACCGTCAACATCCGAAAGTACTTCAGGTTATCGACAGTATCTCAATCTAAAATCGTATCACTTACTTTTACCATTCCTACGCCATAAGCATTGAAGGCAGTCACTTGGTGACGAGATGTTTTCACTTTTCATTCTTTATTCAGTGATTAGAAAGCGTTCGTTTGACGGCCACAAGGCAGGGCTGCAGGGGTGCAGAGGCTTTAGTTGAACCGCTTTTAATTTATGACTTGCAAAAGAGGGTTGTCTCCGCCCGCGGCAAAACGGAACGGAATGATTGTTGTGTACAGAAAGCGTTTCAAGAAAGATAAGTTGTATTTTTCAGTTAGCCCACTGGCTCGGTTGAGATTTTTCACGCGAGGGGCGTCTGTTTATTTATGCTCAAAATTTAAGGTTAGGCAGGACCATACAAAAATATTCAAAATTTGACTAAGTTCGGAACATGAAACTTTCAATGAGATATGCTTTATGCTCTGTTCTCCAATTTGGTTTTTCAAGTGTTCCACATTTACATGAGGGGCTATAAAATAGGACTTATTTCACGAAAAAAATCTAAAGTTACTTAAAACGAAAGGGATGCGAGATTTTAGAAACAGGTTTTTTGAGATTTTTAATTTTAAATAAACTTTGGTTATGTTATTGATACCGTTGTTTTGCAATCAATGCAAATTTTTATTTTGCTAATTTTTACTGAAATACATGATTACGTGACCAAATTAAAAATGAAAGCGCTCCGAGTAGCGACACTTGGCGAAATTAACCAAAAAGATGACGATAAAGATGACGACGAAGATGACGAATATGACGACGATGGTGGCAAGGATGAACAATAGAAGTAATAATAACATACACATGACGAACGTAGAAGTCCGAAATCAGTAAGAAATAGGCTACAGTCTTGAGCGACACTTGGCGAAATTAACTGAAAAGACAAGGACGGAGATGATGACGGAGATGACGAATATGATGATGGTGGTGGCGATGATGAACAAACATCATGACATTCATATGACGAAATTAAAAATAAAATTCCACTGGCTTCCTACTTTCTGACATATTTAGCTGAATACGCAGACTTGTTCCCAAAGTTGTGCACAACCTTAAGTTATATTAGCACCTTATTGTCTATGAATTTAGCTAAATATGAACAAAACTACAGACTTTAACTCAATAAAAACACATATTTCCTGCACGTAGACAACATTTATAATTAGATTGCTGTAGTCCCTCATGCAAACGTGAAACATTTTAAAAACCGAACTCCTGACAGTGTTTAGTTTAGGGATCACTAGTGTATAAGGCATAGTATCTGAAAGTTTCATAAATCCTATCAGCCTCTTCAGAGCTAGGGTGTTTCTAAATTAGCTAAATTTAGACATTTTTTCAAGATTCTTATGCAACTTTAAAGCGGCATGTCGCCCTGTTTAATTGAGAAACGAAAAGCGTATTAGGCTTTTTACAATCATGTTAAATGGTCTCACAGTACTCCTCACCGTTACTTACAAGAATCTCAAAACCATTAGCGACTTAAAAAACGCTTTAGAGTTTATTGAGATTGGCAGACCCAAAAATTCGAATGTGATGTGTGCATGCATAGCCTGTCATGGTTTATAAGAATGAAAAACTTAATTTGCTTTTCTTTTTTTACCAGCTAAACAAGGCAGCTTCAATCAGCATTGCGTTTAACGGCTATAAACCCACCTTCCGCCACAAAACCCAACATTTGATTTGGACCATTTGCCAATGTGAACCTGTTTTCTAATTGTGTCTCCTATGATTTACAAACTTGGAAAAGACTCGTTATTGCTTCAGACCAGACTCTATTAGGTGGCTTATCACGGCGGGTTATTTTATGCGCCGAGCATAGTCTTGTGACTAAGCAGTAACGAACCGCTAGTTTTTCAAAGACCAGAAACGACGCCTTCCAACTTTGGGATGAAGTTGAGACCAGTTTCCGAGCGGTAAGTATCGAAAGTTAATTACTTAAAACCAGCGCATGATACTACGGGATGCACAAATGTGCTCACCAAAATTGTCACGTGACCCGAAATAATTGGTATACCTAAACGTACAGGACGCGGTTAGCTCATTATACTACAAAATATTCGAAAAATGTACGTATGCTCACGTCGGTTATTGAGAAATTAAAACGATGGCTACGGAAACGCAGGTGATGTAAGGGTTGACAATTACCCAAGCTAATTTTTATTTTTGGGAACAGTTGACGTAAACGCAGAGCAAGGTCGACTGAGTGCTAAGAAATGAGCAAACATAAATACAAAAACAACGACATCACCGCGGTCCGCCAATACTGTTCTCACCGGCTTCAGTTAAAGTGACATTATTGGCGAGAAAATTTTTTTGTGATTTTGTGATCAGACCTCGAACGAAATCGCACCCTAAACTCTCACGTTGCAGCCAAACGCTTTGCAGGCTGACCTAAACCTCACACAGCATTTCAGTAAGTATTTTCAGAGTGTTTAACTGGTAGGGTCATGATCTCTCTCGATTTAAGGGAGAATTCTTGGCGATTTGTAATAAAATCACAAACACAACGGTTTTGATAGCCAATAACTTCAAAGTCTTAATCCCAAAAAAGAATAATGACCTTTAAATTATGTAATCAATGTAATCGATCGAGATGTTCTAAAGTAAGAACAATTTCGTAAATTTTAACCACGTGCTATAGCCTTTTTTAGTCTTCGTATATTATTTAAGGTCAAATGTCACTGTGGTTGTGACCAATTGCAGGTGCACCACCAAAAATAAAAGATAACGAAAGTGTTGTATCAAATAATGCTTGTTTTGAAAACCGATGTCTTGATGAAAGAGCCTCATTATGGAATAAATTTTGACTTAAACCAGATCGCGCCATAACTAATTTTATGAAAACTTTTAACTTAGAAAAGAATTTGTATAACTCAGTGTGTTCACTGTGCATATAAAACAGATTAGAAATTTAAAAGCACATCGGTCGGTCTTTTGATGATTAATAAGTTAATGGTCAAACCCTGGCAGCGCGCGTGCGTGCTCAAAGAAATATTTTACACTGCAGTTAGACTGCACGTACTTTGGTCCTGCACTGATTAATGGAAAAAACGCAGTGCTGTCATTAAATTACATGTAATAATCTGGTTGCAAGCAGTGCTATGTTCTTGCACCAAAATACACTCATCCATTCTGAATCAAAATTTTTGTATGTCGTCCATATTCGCCAGTTTCACACAAAATATTCACAGCATCGCAAAAAAGATTTGAAGATTGCACACAAATAATATTGCTGACATTTCTTTAAAAGTAATTACAAAATTGGACGGAAAAGTAAACGCACAATAAATTCTGATTTTTACACAAAAATGTACATTATTTTATCATTGCAGGCAAATTTTACATATAGAATAAAAAATGGGTACCTAATTTTACAACGAACGGCTTGCCATAGTCCAAACCCAGTTAATACTTTTCTTATAGAGACGAGTTCAGCGTGACCTCACTACTCAAGTAGATCAATTTTATCTTGGTATCCTTCGTCAAATGCAGAAGGCATGACATATATTGTTTTTCAAACCAAAACAAGTAAATAAAAAACAAAGAATGTTTAAGATAAGCTTTATAAATTGTCATGTTCATATATTTTACAAATACGCAACTTCAGCCAAATTATTTTTGCTTGTTACGCATTTATTAGTTTGAGCCAGGAGCCATTTTAACTGTGTTCATGGTGAATTACCCATGATAATTATAAAAAGATAATGAACCCCACTTTTCGCTCTAGTGGGCATCCGTGGTTATTTTAGAACAAACTAACACGGGCACAGTATACGTGAATAATCATAGGGTTGCCATTACCGGAGGGGGGGGGGGCACTGACAAGGAATAAAAATAAAAGACGATTATTTTGTAAATGGGACCGACCTGTGACCTTGTTAAGAGAGTCAGCCTTCGTTGCTTTATGAAAGTCACTCGACGTTTTTTTATAACCAACCATGAGCCAGATTAGATCGGACCCGTCTAGTGTCTGCTATTCAGTCCACAAACCGGAGAAACTAACATCTAACAACTAAAGAAAAACGTCGTACACGTAAGTACATGTAACAAGAATTCGTGTTATGGGATACAGAACAGATCTCACTGGGGTTTGAACATACGTCAATGGATTCGTCACCCTTTCCTCACTCTCTCAAAAACTGCATGCAAAGAATGAAAAGTTCTGAGTCATTCGCATCACAAGCCCTACAGATGAGCTCAGAAACTTTATTCTCTCTTGTATTTTTGACCCTTTCGCTCATACAGAAAAGCAAGGTAGACCAAGAAAAAAGGGGCAAAAACACAAAATCAGCACTTTCCACCCCCAAACAACCACTTCCCTGCCGATGCACAACTATAGCCAAGATTATAGTCTGAAAACAAACGTCATACCGATTCCAAAAACGTGGTCCAGAAGTACTGCAAATCTGGCTTGTGTTTGGGGGCTACCAGAAATCTCAGTCAATTTCCCACTCGGTACTCAGCAATGCACGATTGCAACGCGACACTTTGGGGGCGCAGTCGAGCAAGAGGTCTCAGCATGTTCACAAATACAAACAAACCACATTCACACTGAGCCTACATGCAATGCCTACCTAAAATGTCCCCAAGCCTGGCCTACCCCTAGATTTTAATATTCTGGCACCTCAAATTGGCCGCGACCGCAGCCTAACCGTTCAGTGTCACTTCATTGTTGAGGAATCTTTCAAAAGGGTTTCATTTCGTTTTATTTTGTTTTCCCTCCACTGCCAAACGCCACAGGGGACATAAAAGTAGAAAGCGAAACGTTTCGGTTTCAGCGACTACCAAAGGAAGTATTTTGGAAAAAACAAAAGCAATCAACGGTACGTTGTGTTTTACCAACAGCGCGGCTTTGCGCATGTGCGAAAACCAGATTTTATGTGCAGGCTTGTGGACGGCAAATACCCGTGACGTTGTTGGCAAGGCAGACGACACCGCCAAGGTCAAGCGAACCGATTTCGCATACTAAATTATTTTTATTGCATGTACTTAAGGTGGATGAAGGCATCGTAGGAATAATATATTGCGACGCACAAGTACGCCGATTCCCTGGACTGGTGGCTTTGTCTTCATATCAGTAGGCTTAAATGGATATGGTGCGTTTTTTCAAGAATTCATGCGGTGACGCGGTATTTTTTTAGTTGTTCATATTTTCGAAAATAAAACGTCACCGGATGTCAGCTGAAATGGATAGGAAACCTTTTTTTATACCTAGCGTCAACTTGGCTGAATTTCGTTGACGCAATGTATGGCGTCTTGCGTTTTTTGCTACATTCTGGCGTCTACGGAAAGCTCCCCTGATGCAATCTTTGTGGGGTAGCTGGCGGGTTTCAAAATAGGAAGGTCACACCAGAACAAGTTACATGCTACTCGTTTGGCCGTTTGGACTCATACACTAGAACAATTTTACATTTGGACACTAGAACACTGTAATGTTCATAGTAGTGTGTTGTCAAATTCACATCATGCAACAAGGCCTTACATGTATTCATGTCACACTTAAAGATGCTATGTCTCATTCTTCTTCTTCTTCTTCTTCTTCTTCTTCTTCTTCTTCTTCTTCAGCGTTCCCGGCCATGTAGCTTTGATAGTCTGGGCGAAGTCTGCAGTTTGTCGCAATGATGCCGTCAGGCCTCACAGTTTTCAGTACCTTGAGTTCCACCGGACTGGGCCATGTCTGGTGCCTTAGGGTATCGATATCTGATTCAAACCATGAATATCTAAATTTGTAGCAAGTGCCACATCGCGACTTCCTGGGGAACTGTGTGTACAAGAAAAACCAGACAAAGAAACAATTTGTAAATAAACTGCGGTTTTAAAGAAAGCACTATAACTGATACACTTAAAAACAAGTGTGAATATTTAAAAAACCTAGTAATTCCAAACAGTAAGCAAGTCGTTATTTGATAGTGAAATAAACAAATAATAAGAAGTATGCCTTGTTTCATTAACTTGAGGTACCGATGAAATATTACCATACTTATTCACATCAAAACGAGACATTCGCGAGATTGTAATGGCAACTGGTTCTCGGATGGTTTCCGGCACACTGGAGGACCCGGAATCGTTTGTAAATCAGTACTTCATTTGCATATTCACAATTCAATGGGACTATGCATCTTTAATCGGCAACTGATAGTCGCGAACAATCCTCGCTCCAACTACGAAATGAAATATCTATCTATATAGATGTAGGCCTATGTTGTACATGCACTCTGCAATAAAGCTTTATTGAGTGCCCCTGTCAGGTATTATGCAGTGGTGTAGTTCATAATTTCACGTTGGACGTAACAATGGCAACACCAAAGGTTACGCAACTAAAATCAATTGTAATTTTAAACAATTAAGTCGAAACACTACCAAAAACCGAAAAGCGGTAAAGGTGTCTCCATTGATTACTGCGAGCCAAAATGTACAACGAACAACACAATTGTTTAATTCTTTGGCGATGCCCCATAAAAGTATTAATATTAGTGTAATGTTCTCATATTGTAAATGCCTCCATTCAGCGTCTTCCAATGAGTGTGAGATCGTTACTTTATCGGTTTCAATGGTGTTTCCTGTACCAAAATATCGGAAGCTTATTGTCGATTGAGAATTTGCCGAAGTAATTTTCACAGCTGTTCTGTGCGCGCAGACGATCAATTCTCTGACGACACGACAGCCGCATGTGAAGCCGCGGGAAATAATGCGATGCAAAAAATAAACACTTTATAAACGGTATTTTGATAAACGATCAAGGGTAAGACTGTGCTTATGTAAACGTAAACTGTTCGTTATATGTAGTTTGTGCGACGGTGCGTGGTCAAATGACAAATGTGAGTAAAATGTTGTGATGCTAGCGCACGATTGGTTTTAGTTTATGAAACAGCTCGATGTCCAGTTGATAACTATAATGCGAACACGCAAGACTCCAAAATTAACCAGTTCTGCCAGCATTCCGTTTTGGAAAGATGTTGAAACATGTGCAAAGCCTACATACTAAAATGGCACGAAGCGTGTCTCACAAATTTGTTATCACTGATTTTCGAGCTCGTAAAGCGAGCTAATCTTGTTTGGGAATCTCGCACATTAGATACGCAACCCTAGCAGACGTAGTAGAAACATCGTGGAACACAGTTTGACATATACTTTGCACAACAAAACGTTCTTTACGGTAAGCTGCCAAGTCTACCGAAGCGAAAGATAATGCATTTGCTTTTCACCATGAAATGGATCGATTCGCGTAGTCAGTTCACAATATTTACCGACACTTCTGTATTTTCGACAACCACTCCTGTCCAGGTGACGCCATTTTTAATTTATGAACCCACTGCAAATAACGTCAACATGCAGACACTACCCGCTGAGTGTCGGATTTGTGTGACTGAATGGAACTAATTTGCATAATACGTGGGGTCAATGGGTACACATAAATGACATTTACTGAAAGCGGATTGTGGAATTAGTTAAATGGCGTCTTTATCAAACGACAGCTTTCTATGCTTGAAGATCACGTGAATATTAGAACCGGCAGAGGATGATTCATTTATAATCCAAGTTTTTTTTTTAACAGCAGTGTAGGTAGAATCGGAATGGTTAATTTCGTGAAAAACTTTGGGCGACAAATCTGCCAAACGGGAAGGAACTACCGTCTTCCGACATTTACAGTCATGCCAGAGAGAATGAGGTTTTTTAGACTCTCACATATCTCTCCAATGCCAAATTTTGAAAAAATAGCGGATATGCAATCGATAACATGATTTTCGAACTCCGGACACTGAAATTTCAGGTCTATTGAATAAATACATGCATAATCGTAACCGCGAAAGTCCGCTGTGACAACAAGCGCGGTCTTACCGCTTCGACTCATTATTAGACATCGTGACCAAACTAAGCTAAACCATGAAATCAACGAGCTGAGTCACAAAAGGAGCATCCGATCCTCAGCAGTTTAAACAACGAGTTACGTTTGTGTTCCACACGATGCGAGGTTTTTAAAAAGGAGCCCATTTTAGTGAACTCTCCGTCGCAAGCTTCTCTAGCGGCAATTTGTAGTCAGTAATTTACAGCCATAAGAAACGATGCTACGCAGTTTTTAAATTTTATTTTAAAACAAAATTGGCGAGTCAAAACTTTGAATACTTAATTGTTAATTAATTGTCACTTCTTAACACCGTCACCCCCACTTTACTTGGGGGAGACGCTTGCTCCACACACCCCCGCTTCCTACGACTATACAGAAGTAAAATCATCTGCGAGAACAATCAGTGCGCACCTTCACCGAGGAATCTGAACCGTGCAACCACACACATAGGCATTCTGACCATGGAGAGTTTTTGGAGCAAATGGCGGAAATGCGAGACACAGTTTCTATGTACTGTTTTCAATGGACCTACATTTTGATATGAGCCGGAATATGGCGGATTTTGACATTAAGGCGAAATGGCTGGCGAAACACAAATTTTCTACTGAAACCAAGTAATGACGATATGAGTTTTGTTGATAAATTACGAGTACAGGTGGCATAATGCAATTGCATTAAGGTGAGAATCACGATACAAACCACGGCACCAGATAGGCGAAGCACAAACTCATTGCAACGTGAAATGCACCGATCCTCTCTGGCCTTGGGACTGCAACAACGTGTAAAATTAACAAGTCTAATTCCTGGCTAACCGCGATGCGTATAGTGAGAAGGGTTTTGCTTCGTGGAAAGAGTTCTACGGTCCGTGGTAAAATTTGCTTCTCCAATGACAACGTAAACAACGAAGGAGTAGCAGTGATCCCCCCTCTACACCTTCACAGTAAAACGGTATCCACAGGGGCTCAGGGGAACATTTTCCTTCAAAATTGTTGAAGGGACCCCCTTGCGACAACCTAGATCCACCAAAATGAGTGAACTTCAGTTCTTTTCTCACAATCTACTTTCCTTTTTCACATGCCGTATTATTACGAACAAACTTCTTTTCTCATAACTAAACTGCATCATGTGTTTCCAGGTGTAGTGCATAACCTGAGTACGTTTAACACAAGCACGTGTTGACAACGGCTCGACATACGTGAAAACTATATTTATGATAAAAAATAAACGAGTCCGAGAGAATTGACTTTTTGTTGATAAGAAAACAACAGCAGCTCGTAAGAAAAAACACGTTATAATGGAAAAGTACACTGTCCACGAGACTAATCGTGCGGAACCTGCTGTATGCAGAATGGCTACCTAAAGTAATCAGACAGTCAAAGGAAATCGCATTTCCTTTCCAAAAAGCGATGGAACTCGTGGCTCTAGATGCGGAATCTGCTCTTTTGTTTTCAAGAAATTCCATTCTAAAATAACGCAGCTATATTATCTATTTCAACAATAAAACTTGCGGGTAATTATTTTCAATACTAAAACTTCTCAGGTAAATAAATGTTCGTGAAAAAAGTCACGGAATACGGCACGAGTAGTGATGCACTATATTACCGTGTCAGGGCAGTGGACTCAGTCTTATTATAATTAGGACCACTAAGGAACTCTTCATACTAACTGCGGTACTGGAAGAGCGTCGATGTAAACTACGAAGTTACTCAGATCGACTTCGGACACCGAACTTATCGCAGTTTGATGTGCGAATCACTGTTCACAAGATGGCGATCCAAAATGTTACAATGTAGGCGTATTGTTAACTTGAAGTATCTTATACATGGTTGGAAGAGAAGCGAAGTGCTTGTACATGTAGCATGGTGAACATTAATCAAATTTTGAAAAATATGAAACAATACCATGCAAGTACGTTATTGATAGCGACACCTGTCGACAGCTTCGATGACACCGTGCCTTTAAGTTCACCCTTCATACCACCGCGACATCTGCGCGTCGACGCCTCGCATTAACTTCACCTGTTTACTGTGGTTGTAGAACGGAAAACGCATTTTGGGATTATTTTTATGTGAGGTAGACGTCTTGAAGCTATTAGGTTTGACAAGAGCTATAAAACAACAAAATGTGTATTTTTTGTGATTAAATTCCAAGTCGCCACTTTAATTCTCACCATTGGCTGCCAGATATTCGCTGAAAATCATGGTCGGCGATTTTCAACCAGAAGTCCGCTTAAATTAAGTCTGACATTAACAAATGGGATTTAGCTTCGCCATAAGACCGTTACACTACGAACGCCGGCATAGGCCGGGGGTTACTAATTCGGTACCGCGCTGAGGCTGATTTCACAAAATCGTTTCCCTTGTCTATAATGTTACTTAAACTTGCACTGTTAACCAACATTCATACCGACCGACAGTCCCCAAAAATATTGACGTTTCGACGTTGGCATAAAAGATAAACTAAGAAAAACATAAAACATTTTCGTCCGATACTTTCATCATTTTTATTGTTCAAAAGCCTCAAGAATCGTTTCACGTTAGTGATGACTATTATAGACATAAATTTTCCTCTAGTGGAAGCCAAGGGGGGGGGGGGGTGGCGCGAAGAAAATGCGTGCTTCCCGGTCGGTAGCTGTCAGTTGCAATGACGGCTTTATCCCACCGGAACCAAGTATGTTTGTTTCTTGGTCTTCTTATTATTAGTGCTCGGCGTATATCTAGAACGCGCTTTACACTGGATATATATTTGCACGACCTGCCTGACAATCTAGCTGCGAGATAACCGGGAGGCCACCTTATCAGAGTCGAAATTCAGGTTGACTTGTAAGCGTATGGTCTACGGTATCAGTTGGTGAACAAATCCCCGACCTCCGTTTAGTACGCAAGAAGCAAAGGAGTTTAGGCTATTCCTCACCGGGCCCGGGGAAGGAAGGGTGGGGATTAAGGACTGCATGAGGAGTGTTCCGTAAGGCCAAATTTATCGGAGTCTGAGAAATCGCACCAAGAAAGGCATTTCCAGAGTCCACGCGACTTTCCTGGGGAATGACCACTAAATTGTTGCATAAGAAGTGAGTGCTCGATGTATTGTTATTATATTCCAAGTAATGGTGGATTTAGAATTTGAAACTATGTTTTTGAACATTACTTTATTGGTTTCATTCCCTTGAAACCGAGCATGTAGAAACCTAGAACCTAGTTGTTCGAAAATTTGAACTTAAAAATGGTTCCAGGTTCCAGCCATCTCATCGAACATTGAGTCCGATGCTAGCTGTAGTCCCAGGTTTAATTTCGTTTTTGCCATAAATTAGACAGCTGTATTGTGGCACTTGCCCCGCCCCTTCACGATTTCTGTCTGCCACATTCATTATTGCTAATATTTCG
Organism: Phoronis australis; assembly: GCA_002633005.1. Classification (NCBI taxonomy): domain Eukaryota; kingdom Metazoa; phylum Phoronida; family Phoronidae; genus Phoronis; species Phoronis australis. The sequence goes on along the minus strand of NMRA01000931.1, from coordinate 10,592 downwards.
GAAGAACCAGATTGTTTATCACGTCCCATCAAGCAAAATATTATTAATGACGTCAAACTGATCCGGTCAAATTATCTCCAATGTAACCAGATGCGATATTTTCACTGGCGTAAAACATGACATTATCTTGTTGAAATTGGTTATAAAAAGCAATAAAAGGCGACTATATCTGCTTTTGATAACTTCACCTGCTTAACTTTCTCGTTTTTGACTCTTCGCCGAAACAATTTTGAGCGGACTTACGAAAATTCCGTCGATTTCCGTAAGTTATCTAGCAGTTCAAAGTGAGCCGACTCGGCTTTGTCGAGGGCGGGCGGCCTCGCCACCTGGTGAGCTGTACTAGAATTTGCCAATTGAAATGGAAATCGGTGCAAGTGGTTCTAGGCGTGCAACGCTAGGACCTCACTAAAATCTTGCCAAAGTCAAGTGTTCTTATTTAAAATACACGGCAATATCTCACGTAATCTCGTGAACAAAGCCTTGGTTTTTAGCGAGTTCCTAGCGTTACTGAACGGGAGCCAGGTTCCATCGTCAACGTGACCTGAATACTGCACGACAGGTAGCAGGTTTCTTGTTGCAATGTCGCACTGAGATTAATAGTCGAATGAACTGGAAGTTGTAACCTGGCGTGCGTTCAGTAGACGCTAGGACCTACGCTAGGACCTACGCTAGGACCTACGCTAGGACCTACGCTAGGACCTAGCTAAAGTCTAGTCAAGGTCACGTGCTCTCATGTAAAATACACGGCAATATCTCACGTAATCTCACGAAGTCTTGCTTTTTAGCGAGGTCCTAGCGTTAGGCTGGATCCATGTTGGAGGGGAAAATGAAACCGGACATTACATCAAAAACATGGTCTAGGGCGTTTAATCCACTGGGACCTGGAATGAAATAATAACCTACGGACCGTGATTGGTCGGCAAAACTGGAACTTTCGATTGTGGGAGAAATTGTAATGTGGCCATTTCCATTGCAAAAGTGCCTAGCAAGTGGTTAGCATCACGGAACGTAACCCTAGAACACCATAGCACAATAAAATTACGCGTGCACAAAAAGAGTAAACAACAGATAAAAACTGACCCTAAGTATACCATTTTAACAGACACAAGTTTCCCGTCGCGACTATTTCGTTTCCCCGCATTGGACAAAGTCAAGGATACCAATGGGCCTCAATACCCACCGGGATGATACCACAGATCATAGACAAAGGAACCTTCAGTGGGGATGCGGAACCAATGGTGAGCGTGACCTCCCACCTGGGTAGACTCGAAATTTTCAGTTAAGTCCCAAGACCATCGTTTTACCTCCATCTGCAAACTGCTGTAACAGTTTTACCGTGACCTCCCCATTCACTGTATACCTCCCACTCTTTTGGTCGCTCAATTTTAACAGGCTCCGGCGTAAGAAGGTTAACTTCATCGGAGACGAGGGGCACAAAATCTTACCCGCTCCCCTCGCTGTATAGGCGAGCAGGCTTTGCCGTTTTTGGGGGGTTAGGGGGGGCAACTACCAGAACTTTAGATGCACATTCTTCAACATTTTGCGAGACTGTTTTTTACCGGCTTGAGCTCGTTGAACGGTTTTCAGGCCGGGGTGCAACTTTGACCTTCTCAGGATATCTGTTATGAATCTCACTTAATTATAGGGGTCCAAGAATATGTACAACAGAAACACCACTTTCTTAGCCAAAAGGTTTCGACTGTCAAAATCAAGTACATGTAGACTGCACTTTGCTCTTTGGGGTAGGGTGGTGAAGAATTTCCCAATTATCAGCCAGGAACAAAGTTCACTGAAGCCTCATCAATTTCCTACAAGTCATATTGCCCCATAACAGATAAAAATCGTCCACGAATACAGTGTAAAAGGCGATTTCCGTAGATATACATGTACACACACAGGTACCAGATGAAAATAATCTTGATATGTTGGGCCACCCCATGGAAACACACAACGCGCACTTGGACACGAGTTAACAGTCGCTCAAATTTCCCTAAAGACCTTTTCAAATCTGTGACATTCACAGTATGGAATTTCAGGCAATTCCCGAAGGCATGCGCGCAGATACACACACTTAACAGGGGACCGGAAGACGGGGGCATCTCAAGGGGGTTTGGACACATCCCTGGGTAACATTTCAGAACTAATTTGCGTTGAATTAATCCGTGACAGCCCGCTGTCACGGTTTAAGAGTTAAACTCCAACTCCAAAACTCGCAGAAATCATCGCTACTTTACGATTGCCAGTACATTTAATCCGTTGGACAAGCACACGGCATTAAAAAAACATCATAACCCCTTCCAATACGATCGACAAAGCGAGTTTCGTACCAACAACTCCCTCTTGATCAATGATGTTTTCCTAATAACGATCTCCGATTGTTTCGACTTTGTGAAAAGGTATTGACATTTTTATCTACCGAGAAAACTGCCTTTGCGTAATTCAGTCATCTTCATGGTATTGTTTCTTTTTTCCTTTTTAATAAAGTCTCACTTGTTTTGGTTGTTTGGGCCACATACCTTGATGCTGCTGTGGTTTGCAGGAATATACTTTGTGCTTTACGTGACCAATATGAGTTGAAATTCTACTTCCTGTGCCAGCCAACAAGGGAAGGCAATGACATATTACATGAGAAACTCTAATGACGCAGTAACAAGGCTAGACAATCGCTTGCGCACGATGCAGCATCGTGGCTACCACGAGATCTATGAGTCGCTGTGTATATCCGGCACCTCCTATTGCCAGGCCATTGGTGTTACCCTGATAGAGTGACACAACGCGGCCAGTAACACGGTCCCAATCTTGGTTCCGAATTCACTTCGCAAGTCCCACTCAGTCTGGCTCGGACACTCGTGTTTGCTCAATAGAAGTGAGTGCTAATACTAAGATGGCGGCTCGATCTTGGGCCGCATACGTCGATCGGGCTCTATTTTTGCGTGAATAATACATACACGCTAGGGGAACATAGTAAATGCGATAAAATATCTCAAGATAACCAGGGATCCAAAATGTTAATTATATCATCAAAAAAGTCGTTTGCCTCTTTAATATAGTTGCACGATATCGGATCAATCCGTTAGCCAGAAGAGTCCTTCAAGAAATAAACCTTTGCACTCTTGCACGATATCGGATCAATCCGTTAGCCAGAAGAGTCCCTCAAGAAATAAACCTTTGCACTCTTCAAATTTATTTTTTGGAATTTAAAAATCTTAATCAATTTGCTCAGAAAAATTTATGCATAACAAGTTTTCTCTCTTCTTCAAACTTTGCATGTACAAGAGCACGTTTTCACTGAGTGAGCGTAGACGACCGGCCGAGCATATTTTTTTTTTAAAAACTACGGCCCCTCTAATGAATGTCTTGGACAGGACACCCAAAGAGTATATCCAGCGCTGGTACTTGCCAGACGTCGTCTATTTTTTCTCTTGTACATGTTACGCGCAATTTTATCTTTCTCAACAGCCCTGTTCCCTACCCTACCCCTGTTTCGGGCCACAAAGGCTCCACCCTCACTCACCCAAATTATCGGGGACGCCCTACTCCCCGGGCCGCTTCATACGCCCGTTTAGTGGGTAGCGCTGCCCCCAACTTCATGTGTGTGGGGCAGTCTGTGCCCGCTAACCTCGCTTCCTACATCTATGCCTGAGAGGGTACACTACAGTCTGCTGCACGTTCTTACGTGCCAAACCTACTAAGAGATCCCCCCCCACAAGGGAATAAATTGTTCAATTTGAGCAAGGAAAGGGTCCTGTAACGAAATAAAATACAAAATATCTCTTCACTTTCTTCACTGCATATTAACCATGCTGTATAATCCCCACAACAATCCTGTATGAACACACTGACGTCCACCACACTCAGTTGAGAAACAGGCCGATACCGAACGGATGCAACCATTATTGTGCTCTTTCAAGTACTCTCCGGTCACGATACATGGAGAGCGAACAACAAAGAACGACCTGTTCGACAGCTTGAGCCCACATTTCCTGCTACACGCGGGAATTGCAAACATAATGAGGAAAAACGAACTCTATGTAATTGTATAATTAATTGACTGGGACATGCGCATTCGTTCATTATTGCATAACGCACACCTGGTAACAAGCGCGCACCGGGAGACAAAAGTCCAGTGGGGCACTCAAAAGGCGCAGACCCGCAGTTCACAGTTCTGAAGGTGGTACCCCGTTTTTTCAGTCCTGCCGCTTTTTTGTCAGCAAACGGTTCAGATCATCAGAAATTCGAGCCCCCCATATTAAAGGCTTGGTGCGCGCATGGGTAACAATGAGATCTACGCTAAGACCTAGCTAAAATCTAGCCAAAATCACGTTCTCATTCAAAATACACGGCGATATCTCATGTAATCTCGCGAAGTCTTGCTATTTGGCGAGGTCCTAGCGTTACTGAACTCTATCCTGTGTTAGCATGCCACTAGTTCAAAGCATGAAACGCCAAAGAATGAAGCGACAGAGGTTTCTCACACGAGTACCGCGTTCAAATGCGTTTATTCAACGCGCAGCATAGGTTCTTAAACGACTATCGTTCTGTGTTTATTCAACGCACAGAATTGATTATTCAACGCGCGTAACTGCTTATTCCAAATGCGAAGAATTGCTTAATCAACGAGCAGAATTAGTCATTGGACGCGAAGAATTGGTTATTCAACGTGCACTGAATTATTTCCTATCGACGACAAGTTTACGTACAGTACGTAACACCGAGAAGAGGCAGCACAGACGATACATGGCCTAACGTACGTAACACCGAAAAGAGGCAGCACAGACGATACATGGCCTAACGTATTAATAATACACCTTAAAAAGTAGGTGTGAGCAATGAATAACCGATTGTGCACATAGAATGACGAATACAACGCGCCAAGCAACTGTGCGCGTTGACTAAGGAATTGTGCGCGTTGATTATGGAATTGTGCGCGTTGACATAAGCACATTTGTGCCAAATTTCATGAACGTATGTCAAAGGGTTTTGGAGATAGAGCAGCGGACGCCGGACGGACGCCGCCCGGACGGACGGACAGACAGAGATGACAGCATAATGCGTCCACATATAAATATGTGGGCGCATAAAAATGCTCCAAGGATTTTCGGCATAAAAGCTTAATTTTTGCGTAAGATGACAAAGACGAATACGACTTTAATTTTTTACAAAAAAAATTACGTTTTGCGTGTTGATTTGTCATAGAAACTAAAAGAACAGACTAATCGAAAATTCCTAACACGTTTTTGAGGTAACTGGTGAAGTTTTCTTTAAAAATCGACCGAGGGGTTATTTTGCTATGAATGTACCTTTCTTAAAATGAAATTTTGACTTAAAAAAGGTTTTTACGTAAAAATAATAATGGAACATAAATACAAAAAGTATATTTATACTTCCTGGTCTTTTTTCTTTCAGAAAATATATACTTTTGCTAGTTGACAAAGCTTAGTATTTTTGATATACGAGTTAAAATGGAGGCTACTAAATAAGGTTGGAGATAATCTTAAACAGTTGACCTTAAACAGACGAGCCTCAAGTAATACAAAACCACCAATTTTTGCCAAGTTCCAAATCAGTTCTAACATGAATGGGCAACAACTCGAGAACACTTTTTATAATCAGAAGTAAAACTTAAGTTAAAACTTTCAAAAGAAGCCAGCTTAACTATCTGATTCGCCAAATACAACCAATGTTATACATCTGACAGTTTTATTGGTGAGCTATTGACTTGAGTCCCAAATTATTCACGGTCTAACTTTACTTTTAATGAACTCAACAAGCACACAGCAAACAACTCTCCTCCACGGCAGTGGATATGCCAACTGTAGTTGATTAGAAGTTACAGAACTCATCTTGCTCGAATTCGTTAAATACAAAATAATGAATACAGTTACTGACCTGAGTAATAGGGACATGATTCTCATTTTCATTAACATTGACATTAATTATGCTCACAGTATCAACACGATTCTACCCAATACTATACATTGTACTTGTACACTATGTCCATCTATACACACTTCCAACCTATCAAATCATACTTCCATTTTGCATATGATCATGGGACCGGTCATGTGACATAAAAATGACAGAGGCTGGCAACCGGCTCACCAAAACAAGGATTTTGAGATCCCCCCAAACTCAGAAATGATCTTTTAACTTACTGAGGTACAAAGCCCTTGGAACATCCTGAAGCGATCTAATTCAACAGTGTTTTTGAGGTCGAAAATTGCTGAAAACGAGTGCATTGCAACTTAAAGAGGCACTTCCAGGCTGCTTAGCTATAAATGTTGAATTCTCAACCAACCTGCTTTGTTTTTTAAAACATTACCACGCTCATCCCAACTTATATTGCAGTCCAATACGGTAGCAGCTCAAAGCACATGTAATGTATGCACTAAACAAGAACACGAAAATGAAATATGTCTTCCCCAAGATCCTATAAATATTTCATATTAGAGTTGCATTTCATCAGTTTAGCTTTCAATGTTGAATTATTAAAAAAGCGTTTCAAGACTTAAAAACATTACCACGCTTACCCGATCTTACCAGAATTATTGCAGGGAACTCAAGTCACAAGCAATGCATACATGTACATACTCCATTTTCGTATCCACAGTTTAAGGGTTGGCCAACCCAAGTGAACTCTGAAGCGTTTTCTCGAGTCGCTGATGGTTTAGGTTTTCTTTTTGGCAGGAAAAATAGAATCCTTAAATGAAAGGAATAGGACAAAACTGTTTTTATGAGAGTAAAAAACCCCATTTGATTTTTGATTTTAGTCAGCTAAACAGGGCGAAATGCAGCTTTAATGTTCAAAATCAGAAATAGGGGAACTTGCATGACTTTACTATGCACATAAATCCATGATTCTATCAAACAAGTTACGAACATAATCATTCAACAAGGATACAACTAAACCACATCATCAAATTCAATCGCTATTACATAATGTTTCTGGCATTACCAAAAACGTGACACCTCCATTAATTGAGCAAGCAAGACTTCTTGTGATCAGATACCATCGAGTGATCTATCCATGGAAGATGCCAGCAGCCAACAACATTAAATAAAATTAAATCTCGTACAGCACAAAGAATGTGCCAAGTTTTGACAGCTCCAAATAGCTTTTGGCAAAAAAGTCAAACACATTATAACACATGATTTATGTAAATGAACGGGAATGAGAAATGAAACATCAGATTTTCTAATAAGGGAGAAAGCCTCTCCGAAATATGGTTGATGGGCTACCAGAATAAAGAGGTATATGTACCTTTAAATTAAATATACTGACAAGATTAAGACACCCCATTCACTTCCCTACGCTCCTCCAGCATCAGTGGTGCTGGTGTTCGGGTGGGACGTATGTCGACGCATCCTTGGACGATTTGTAGCCTTGACCCCCCTCACTCTTCAGTTCCTGTTCATGCTGCCATGCAACCTTCTGGGCGTGCTGCTTCACAGCATCCGCAACTCGGTCGTCAATGATCTGCTGAGTAAGTATCCCGTCCTCCGATGCATACGCTGATGCCTGAAGAGAAAATGTTGGGATTGAAGACAGCTTTTGTTCAAATTGCTATGTAATGTTAAACCAGCCAATAACAAAATTTGTTTCAATGTAGGCCAAATCTCAGCAACATTTTGACAGGTGTAGCTCCATGCACTTCGTTGAAATTGTGACAACTTACTCACAAATAAACAACTACCGTCTAGGCGCAATAACTTTCAGATTAATTCGACTGCATTGAAAAACAAGAGCAACACAGAGCCTTGAAATGCACCCAAGACCGCAATGGAAATGGTGAGCTTCTAACCGTATTTTTGAGTATAATTAAAATGGCCATTAGATGGTACAGAGTATATCAAACATGTCCAAAATTAAGATAGCTTCGTCCTCTCTTTATTATACGAGCAATTTGTCAAATTTCATGAAAATCCACCACAGAATTCCAAAGATACAGAAGCAGATGTTAAATAAAACAAATTGCCATTAGAGGGCACACTAGTAGTCCGTCTATTGTCAAGTTAACAGGAAAAGACTTGACAAATTGTGATCCTGCAAGGGGTTTAGTAGATACAGCCCCAAAAGCAAAACTAATGTCACTAGGGGGCACCACAATTACGATGGATCCATCTGAAAATCCACGCCAGTCGTGCTCATGGCAATAGGAACACATCTGCCAATTTTCACAACGATCCTCAGAGTGGTTTGGCAGATACAGAAGCAGACGGGAAAAAAGCAGACACAAAATTAAATTGAATTAACATGGTCACTGTATGGCACAGAATTGAATCCATTACAAATTAGACAGATGCTGTCATCTTCACAATAGACAATTAATTGTTTGCCAAATTTCAAAAAAAAACATCGAGGAACTCTGAAGATATAAAGGCAAATGTAAAAATTAAAATTGCTACAGGAGGGGGGGGCATAGTGGTAGTAAGAGCCATTCAAAAAGTCATAGGGCAGCCATTGCCACATGTATAGGAAAACACTTGCAAAAATTCACAAACACCATGCAAAGGAACCAGGAGCTGCAGCAATGGTTGCAAAAATACGAAATCACCGCTAGGGGACATCACAAATGTCAGATATGTCCAAAAATTGACATCAGCCATACTCTTCTCATCAGGAACACAACTGCTACGATACATAAGGATCCTTTAACTAGATTGGCAGATAAAGAGGTAGACGCTAAACAATGGAATCAGACCAAAATGGAAAGGCATAGCTGTCGCCTTAATAGCAGCCTATTTGACAAACTTCAGAAAAATTCATCCACGAATTCTAAAGATACAGAGGCAAACGAAAAAAATAAAATTTCCAATAGAGGGCACACCTGTAGTCGGATTGGTCTGAAACTCGTCATTACCATTATCATAGGAGCATATCTGCCACATTTCAGAAAGATCCTCCAAAGAGTTAAGGCGATACAGCTGTGGATGCAAAAACAAAAAACGCCACTTGGGGTCGCCACAGTTGTTGAACCGGACCGAAAATCAGTGTCAGCTGCGGTCTTCTCATCAGGAAAACATCTGGCAATATTCATAATGATCCGTTTAGTGGTTTGGTGGATAAAAAAGCGTACATAAAAAACCTACTGAAAATTTGTTTACATTGCCACCAGGTGGTGCAGAAAAAGTTATATCTGTAAGAAAACGGGAAGGTCTCATTGTCTCTTTAATACAAACCGTCCCACTTACTAAATTTATGAAAATCCATGAAGATACAGAGGCAAATGTACAACACTAAAATTGTCACTAGGGGGCAGAGCTATTGTCGAATCGATTCGAAAAACGTGGTCATTTGTCGTCATATTCATAGAAACACATCTGCCAAATTTCATTATGGTCCTGTAAAGGGTTTAGTAGATACAGCCGCAGATGCCAGATGCCCAGAAAAAGATGACTAATAATTCTGGCAAAAAGTTCGCCACACTTCGACAGAGTGTGATAGAGCTCTGTCAAAGTCTGTCCATTTCATTTTGAAGACTACTGTAGCATGTCATTTTACCCACCATGAAACAAGCAACAGGTTTTATTGTGAACTATGAACATTACCTGCCATGCCACGCCGATCTTGGCAATCTCACGACCCGAAAGCCCTGCTGTGTTACTGGCAATTTCTGAACATTTAGCACCATAGTCAAACTCAGCAACCTTTAACCTCCTGTAAAATATCACAACGAGAATTACTGGACTACGTAATCATTCACTTCCAATCACAAGTACCATAAACAAAAAAATATGTAACAATTTTTAACCAGTAAGGATCATCATTTGTGCCATGTTCAAGACGAGTAACTACAGCTGTGATGCCAGCAATGGCCAGTGAAGTACAAACCTATAGAAACTATCATAATGTGTCGTGGTCACTCAGGTTACCAATACAAACAAACCAGCTCACACCTGTGAAACTCAACGTGTCTCTCACTCTGAATAGAAACAAAGCATAGCAAACACATTCACACAGAAAGACATGATAACGCTTGGCTAAGGTCTATTCTGCATTGCATATAAGAATTACTAAGCCGTCACCTTTTGCCTTCAGCGGCTGGCTTCAACACATAATGCTCAAAGTAGTGTCGCACCATCCTCTCACGCTCCTCTCGCCCCGGGGTGTCAAATTCCACCATCTCGTCCAGTCGATCGTTGATGGCCCAGTCAAACTGCTCTGGCTGGTTACTGGCCAAGACAAGCATGAATCTGCAGACAAAAATTGACAACATTTTAGACACGTGTGGATGCTCGTAAGAAATGAAAAGTAACTCATGTCGCAAGTAGGTTCATTCAGGTGAAGTCCTTCATTCATCCGGTCATTGTTTGGCAGGTGGAGTTTAAATCTATGGTAAAAAATCTTCAATTTGAAACAAAAATGCCATTTTTCTGTTTTTAATGACTTGCTGCATTGCTGCAAATGCTCAAACTTTTATAAAATTCTATTTAATCAATACTAAGAAGTGAAAGTTATTTCTATTGAGAAATATGACAATGTGAAATTTCACCTGGTCCAAAATTGAAGAATTTTTATTCTGTTTTCTCTGCCACCATGCTGACTCTAGAGTAAAAATATGAAGTGTTTGAGGGCAACCCATGTGGTGAGG